>VMDO01003207.1:0-148535 GCA_007922755.1 Pedetes capensis
CGGTTAGGTCCCCTGGTCCCCACGGGTCTGCCAATGCCACCTGCCCGCGGCTGGCTGCACTGACCTTCCTTGCCCTCTGACTCATTCGAGCTAAGAATAGAGCCCAGAGACTGGAGGAGGGAGAACCCAGACCTCCCGGTGCCCAGGGAGCCAGGGTGCAGCCGAAAGGGGTCCTGCTCCCCCAAGACAGGCACCCCAACTCCTCCTGAGACGCGGAGGCCACAACCCAATGGGGCGGAGCTATGTGCGAGACCAGGACCCCTGCCTCCCCAGGCTTCCAAGACAGGAGCCCCACCTCGCTGCTGCCCAGGACGGGGCCGTCCAGCCAGCCTGCTCAGACCCCAACTCCGCCAGGCACCTCGAGGACCTCTCGCCCCGCCCTTCCCTTCAAGCTGACTCCTGTCTCTTCCCACCCCGGCCACGGTGCTCATTTCCCCTCGTCCGGCCCCTTCCTCTGCTGCTATTGGACCTCTGAGATTCACCCAAATCCTTCGTCAAGGTCCAGGGACTCGTGAGGGGTCAGGTATACGCCAGGCACTGCGATGTGTCTGGGGACACGGCAGGGACTGGACAGGCCGCATCCTTCCACTTCCTGAGCCTTGTCCCTAGCACTGAGGACCTGGCATCGAGCAATGGGGATAAAGGTATCACTTCCTAAGGGTGCAGCTGAACAAGTAGGCCTGACGGTCAACTAAGACAAAGCACATGGAAGCTACCCACATCCATCCACACACACACACACACACACACACACACACAGAGCGTGACATAGAGGGCTCAGAGAAGAGGGAAAGGCCCTACCGAGGATGGGCATTTGAACAAAGGATCAAAGGGAATAAGACAAATGCGTCCCTAGCGGGGAGAATGCTCCAAACAGAGGACACAGGAAGTGCAAAGGTCCTGAGGTAGGAGCAGGACTGGCATCTTTGAGCAAGAACAGAGGCGAGTATGTCTCACCAGTACCAAGATAAAGGCAGAGAGGAGATCGACTGTGTAGGACTCATGGGCCACCGGTGGGACTCTGACTGTCATTCAGAGTGGCGTGGGAACCATGGATTTGATGTATTGCAATCTGATTTATGTTTTAACATATCGGTTTGCAGCCAGGGACAAGTTTGTTGGTGGGGTGACCTCTGACAACCCTTGGAAGCATCCTTGTGGTGGGGAGACTGTGCTACTGGCATCTCACAGCACAAACCTAGATGGCACCTCCAAGCGCCAAGGCTGCCACAGGGGCTGATGTTTAAGTTTTTATTTTTGTTTTTTAAAAACATAAGCACAAACACACACTAGCCTAGTGGCACGCAGGATCTGGATCAGTCTGATCAGGGTCTCCCTCCATACACACCCTGTCCCTCTGCACGGTGTGGAGGGCCGGATCCCACCTAAGATAACCACCCTGAGACCCCTGCCATCTTTAATTTCAATCTTCCTAAGTCAAAGAAGCCCTGCAGCCATAGACCTGCGGCATCCGATCCTGTCAGATCTCAGAAGCTAAGCAGGGTCTGGCCTGGTTAGTACCTGGATGGGAGACCGCCTGGGAACACCAGAAGCTGTAGGCTTGGGAGAAGGACTTGGCAACCTCCTCCCAAAAATCAATCTGCCATTGAAAACCCTATGACCAGTAGAGAAGCACTGACAATAGTGTTTCCCCTGTTGTACGCAGGGTTGCTATGAGTCGGATACCGACTCGACGGCACCTAACAACAACAACAAGTCAAAAGGAGGACACTCGAGAATAACGGTGTTGGACAAACCTACCCCAGGGACCCAGCCACTGACTGTCAAGTACTGCCTGCCACACATGCTGGTGTGTGCTACGCTTCTTCACAACGGGGGCGCAGACGTCGGCTGACACCACCTTCCCTGCCCACGTGAGTATCGCCTTGTGCTGATTGCGCTGGCCGCACTACCCCGGGGCAACAGGGCCTTTGGGGCCACACTCCAAGCTTGCAGGGCCATCCTTGTCCACGTGGTCGGCTATAGAGGGAAATTAGTCGTGGGCCATGGGACTGTGGTGGGACATGTAAAGAGCAAAGGCTCGGTCTCCCCCAGGGGCTCCGTCCTCTCTGCACACACACACATACACATCACTCCTCCAAGGGTCGCGTGCAGGCTTCTGGAACTTTTCTTGTCTTCCACGGTGCTGGGGATGGAACTCAGGACCTCAGGCACACAATCACGGAGCTGCACCCCCAGCCCTGACGTTTCCACTTTAAAACTGGGCCTTGCTGGGCGCGGTGGCGCACACCTGTCATCCCAGCGAGGCGAGGGGCAGAGGCAGGAGGATTGCAGGCTGGAGAGGCCAGAGGCAGCCTGCGTAACTGAGCAAGACCCTGCTTCAATTTACAAATAAAAAAGGGGTTGGGGACACAGCTATTCCCAGGGCTTGACTACCCTGTGTTTATTTATGTGTTATTTTTTCTGCATCTCACGCTCTGGACATGGCTGGTTCCCTGAAGACAGAATGTGCTCAGCTGCCGCGCTCCCACAGAACTCCTCAGCAGCCACAGAGGCCCCAGGGCACGGTGGACTCTTAGGAGGAGTCAGCAGCATCTCTGCGCTCCAGAAAGGGGCTCTGCAACACGGACATTCCACGCAGCGCGCGCCCCGGAGGTTCCTGAGGAAGCTCAGAGCCGTACCTGGACTGACCCAGGCACCCTGATATGGACTAGGGGGAGAGATACCGGCTCTGCGCAGGGACAAAAAGCCCCAGGGCTGCGCACTTTCAGTGAGGGAATCGAGCCGAGGGCAACAGCGCACATCTGTCATCCCAGTGACTCAGGAGGTGGAGGCAGGAGGATCACGAGTTCAAGGCCAGAGGCAGCCTGCATAACTTAGCGAGACCCAGTCTCAAAATAACAAATTTAAAAAGGGGCCGGAGCTGTAGCTCAGTGGTAGAGCACTTGCAAAGTACTTGAGAGACCCTGGGTTCAACTCCCTAGTACCACATACACAAGAAAAAGAGGACCACGCAGGGTCATTTTGACTATGTGCAATTTTTACCTTACATGCTCCCCACTGAAAAATACAAACAGACACCCCCTCATCCCAGTCATAGGCCACAGTATCTGAGCTAGACTCATTTGCGTTTGTGAACAAAGACGTAAACGAAGCCAGGTGTGTGTGTGGCACGTGCCTGTAATCCTATCGCTGAGGAGGCTGAGGCAGGAGGATCGCCAGTTCAAGGCCAGCCTGGGCTATGCAGCAAGACCCTGTTTCAAAGAAATGAAACAACAACAAAAATACGACTGCCACGTCCTTTCTTATTGTTCTGTCTCCTTCACCTAAGCTTCCTCACCCTCAGCGCTATTGACGCTCAGGCCGGGTGATTCTGCCCCATGCGCTGCAGGATGCTGATTGGCCGCACCCCTCCCCTCTGCCCATTAGATGCCAGCAGATGCTCTATCCCCAGCTGTGACAATAAAAACATCTCCAGTTATTGAGCAATATCCCCAGGAGGATGAAACTGCTCCCAGGCGAGATCCACAGCCTTAACTGTTTTTCCATCTGGCTCCACCCTGGCCACCAACACCCAGTGACTCTGAACACTCATCCGCCTGCCCGTCTATTCGTTTCACACACCTACTGAGCTCTGCCCACATTAGGACTTTAGCCAGAAACAAGGATGCTCGCGCTTTGCCTTTAAGAAGTTTAGAGTCCTAAACACGAGGTAGCATTGGTACCTCGACAGCAACCACGGAAGGTTTCAGAAGCACAAAACATCATCGAACAGACACGCACAAATGGTAAGCAGTGTTCGAGAGAAGAGAGGAGGAGAGTGAAGGAAAACTCCATTTCCTCGTCCACAGGGCAAGACATCATGAAGATAAAATTCACGCGTTCAGTGCTTTCCTCTGCACCCCGATCCTTTGAAGCAGGTATGCTGCTGCCATTTTGCAGAGGAAGCAACTGAGGCACAGAGAAGTCCAGCAGCTTGCCCTAGGCTGCACAGCTTGTAAGTGGTAACAATATACTTCAATCCAGGTGGGCTGGCTCTGGGTTGCACGTCACATCCTGCCTCCCCAAGGTAAGAGGACAGAATCATGCACACGAAAATGGGAACCCAGGGACCAGCCCACGAGGGGTAACTGCTTCCCCTCAGGAGGCCAGAGCAGGCTTCCAGGAGGAGGTAAAATCCCACGGCATGACACCAAGATTTGCCAAAATGGAGAGGGGAGGAATGACAGAGGAGCCGTGAGGGAGCAGTCCCTTGAGAGCTCAAGGGGTTTAAGGACAACTCCAAATGGAACCAGGGGCCAGGGGACAGTCACATGACACACAAGGCTGGGCGGAGGGAGCTGAGGGAAAGCAGCTTCGTCTCGGGTTCCCTGGGTACGGCGCTGCCTCACCAGGACGCTGCAAAGCCGCCCAGTTTCTCCAGCCCTCCCAGGAATTGTGAAATCGAGACCAAAAAAATTTATGACCTACCCCTGTCTTGAACACAGCCAAGAACCGGAAACTGGAAAAACCACCCTCATCCTCAAACGCTTCCTTGGAGACACCCTGTCCCCACCCACACCCGCACTCTGCTCCAGAGCCTGCGGCCCAGGGGACCCCTGGCTCGCCCTCTCCAGACCAAGACTCCAGGGCGCTACGATGGAGACGGGCTGGAAGCAGGGGTTACTAAAGGAGGGGACCACGTGGAGGTCAAGGGCAGGCTCTGGAGCTGCCTCTGTTTCCCCATCTGCAAGACACAACAGCCACAGTCCCTTCTCATAGGGGAGGTGGAGGAAGGAAGTCAGTCCCACTTAAAAAGCATCTGAGCTGGGCATGGTGGCGCACGCCTGCGATCCCGGCATGCACAAGGCTGAGGTAAGAAGACAGCCAGCTCAAGGCCAGCCTGGTCTACGCTACGAAACATTGTCTCAAAAACAAAGCACCACCAACGTGACCACTGCCATGTAACACAATGATGCCAATGACCAGAGCGACAATGGCAGAGAAATACTAATAACAACAGCACTTCGTAGCAACACAACTAGCAGCTTGGCAGTCTACTGACCCACTTAATCCTAGAACTCTGAGGTAGGCGCTCTGATGATCCCCATTCTGCACGTGAGAAAATGGAGACACAGAGAGGTAAAGTCATTGTCCAATGTCACACAGCTAGCTAGCAGAACCAAGATCTGAGTGGAGGAATGCATGGCTCCCTGTGCCACTGTGATCCTCTAAATATGTTCATGACTGTGGCCTCCACGAGGAAGGGACAGTGGCATCTCACTCACCATCCCATTACCACTGGCGCGACAACAAAGGGATTGCTATACAGAAGGAAAGAAGAGAGGGAAGGAAAGAGGGAGGCCCTGGAGGCTACTGCCACGTTGCCTGGGTTCTAGGACCCACACTGCTTCCAATGTTCGTGTCTTTGATGTTGGTCCACGTCTCGCCATCAGCCCATGCCATAAACCCCGCTGGCCACATCTTCATACCGTGTCTCTAACGTTAGGATGCATCTCACAACTGCGGGCCTCCTGGACCCTTCTATAATCCAGCCACACCACAGAGACACAGGGGAGGTTTTTTCCTAAGTTTCCAGGATGCAGAAGGAAAAACGTAAAACTTCTAAGGAGAGAGACTGTCGCCACGCTCCCCCACCTCCCCACCGCCTCTCCGAGACAACTCAGTGACCTCCAATGGTGAGGATGCGTGTAATTGTCCACATACCTGGCCAGGCCAGCTCGGCCAACCTGCCAGCAGCCTGATCTTGGATGATCTTCCCCTGCCAGCTGCCGTCTTGTCTCCCCAAGGCACATGCCCAGGCCAGCTTGTTTTTGCCAAACCCAGGCGGAGAGGCGGCAATGAAACCTCTCACTTGCCAAGACACTGTCCTTTCCTAAGCATGTGGTCAGCCAGAGCCCAGGGCTTCTGCCGGGCCCCAGGAGGGAAATGTTCTGCCCAGCCAGTGTCCTTTGCAAATCAGGCACTTGAGTGGGACCCTCTGCCCCATGGGCTATTATTTCAACTGCTTACACCACAGGGTCCATGAGCTACCCCCTGACCCAATTCTGTTGTTGTTGTTAGGTGCCGTCGAGTCCTGTCTGACTCATAGTGACCCTTATAGGGTTTTCAAAGGCTGATTGTCTCGGGATTGCCTTGGGAGTGCATTGCCACATCCTTCTCCCATTTTTGCGGCGCTGGGAATTGAACGCAGGACCTCAGAGACTGCAGCGCAGTGCTCTACCAGGTGAGCTAAATCCCAGCCCCGACCCAATTCTACAAGGTGCGCATCTTGAATTCACAAGTGCATTTCTAAAGCACGCGGCAGGACTGCTGGAGAGCTGGCGTTATCTGTGGGAACAGACCTTAGAAGCGAACAAGGAGGCCGCCGACGTGAAGTATCGCGGATTTATGGCGCCCAGGAAAACTCCGTCTCCAGAGCAGAAGGCATCAACACAGGGCAGCCTCACCCAGGACATGGCCATCTGTGCTCCTGGTAACAGGTCCCCTGAGTCCAGGCGGGGGTCCCTCATGGGCATGACTGCCATCTGGGGCTGCCCAGTGCCCTGTAAGACGTTCAGTGGGTCCCTTGCCTCTTCCCACTAGATGTCAGCGCCAGCCCCCTCCCCCTGCCTGTGACAACCAAAACCTTCCCAGACATTGCCAAATGTCTGCCAGGGGCAAAACCACCCAGTGTTGGGAAGCCCTGATCGAGGTGACTTGCAGAGCATCTTTTTTCCTTTTCGGTAAGGATGCACAGTCTGCTCTCCATACCTGCCATGGTTTTTCACTCACAGTCTACGGCTGTGAGAGCTGGACGTTGAATAAGGGAGACAGGAGAAGAATTGATGCTTTTGAATGATGGTGCTGGAGACAAATACTGAGTATACCATGGACTACCAAAAGAACCAACAGATCTGTCCTAGAAATGCAACCAGAGTGCTCCTTGGAAACAAGGATGGTTAGGCTGCATCTGACGTATTTTGGACATGTTGTCAGGAGAGACCAATCCCTGGAGAAGGACATCATGTTTGGGAGAGTGGGAGGTCAATGACCAAAAAAGGAAAACCCTCAACTAGATGGATTGACACCATGGCTGCAACAATGGGCTTAAACACAGAAAAGATCGTGTGCCTGGCACAGAATCGGGGAGTGTTTTGTTCTGTTGCACACAGGGTCACTATGAGTCAGACACAACTCAATGGCTCCTAACACCAACAACTCCATATCCACATCCTCAAACAACTACAGACTAAAAATATTTAGGAACAAACTTGCAAATGTACCAAACATGAACAGAATTTTTTTTTGTCATTATTCCCTAAACAATATAGTATAATAACTATTTATATAGACTGTATATTGCATTAGGTATTACAATTAATCTAGAGATGATGTAAGGCAGAGGACCCAAACCCCTCGGCCACGATCCTCCACTTTACATCATCTCTAGATGATGTCCCCTACCTCCCATTACCAGTCTATGGTCTCTTAGGAACTGGGCTGCACAGCAGGGGATGAGTAGTGAGTGAGCAAGCGAAGCTTCATCTGTATTTACACAATAAATATAATGTGCTTGAGTCATCCCAAACCATCCTCCTTTCCCCCCAGGGCCACAGGAAAATTATCTTCTGTGAAACTGGTCCTGGTGCCAGGTGCACATGCTCTATGACACCACTATACCATTCTATATATAGGATTTGAACTTCCAGGGATTTGGGGTTCTGAGGGGACCCCAGAACTAATCTTCTGTGGATTACCAATGGGATGACTTAATAGCTGTTAGGTCAGCACACGAATATGACCAACCTGTGATTTCATAGATATTTTAAAGTGATCAGAAACTTCCTTTGGGGATAAGTTAAAAGTTAAAAACAAGCTGACCAATTTAAAAAGAAGTATTAAATAAATAGGTACATTGTAGACACTACTGGCCAGCTTACTCAACGCCCTCACCCAACTCCCTTCTCCCTTGCTGTCTCTCACCAGAGAAGCATAAAACCAAATGCTCACTTTTCCTGCCTCTCTTACAGCTAGAAGTGGTCAGGTTATGCAGTTCCCGCCAAGAACATACGAGCAAAAGTCTGTAGTGCAGATACAGTGGCCTTTGGGGAAGACTTTTGCTTTCCTAAATAAAAGGGGACAGATGAGGGTCCTGTGGCACTTCTCTCATCCTACTTTGATCATAGATGTGATGATTACAGCTGTAGCAGCCACTCTGGAGCCTTGAGAAAAAGATAATAAAAATGGCAGAGATGTCAGCAACAATGCCAGCAACAACAGCGGTGCTAGAATTCCTGATATGTTAAAAGAAATAAATACCTTCATATTTAAGTCTCCAGAGTTTCCTGAAATCAAATGCAATGCTAACACATATGATAGAAACATCAAAATAATGACTATATGCAAATGATTGAGAGGATACCCAGCAGGGGCAAGGGCAGGCTCTGAGGTCAAACTGCTCAGTTTGAATACTGCTCACAATCCTTGCCAGTTGTGTGAAGGTGGGCGAGTTTAACTGTGCTTCAGTTTCCCCAGCTAAAAACAAGATCAGAAGAGCGTTATTATGGACCTAAAATGAGGTATGCACAGAGAGGATTAAGCATACTCCCCTACACAGAGTAATGCTCAATGTGTGTTATTTATAAAAATACACTCTTAGCGAAGTCACACAGGATGACAGGGACGAACCAAAGATTAAACTGATTCAGTCACTGGTCCTTTCCAACAGTTAAGAAAAGAACTGCCTTTAAAGACTGTGTTATAAACACTCCTGGCTTAAAGCTAATGGCTATTTAGGAGAGAGAAAAAGAAAGAACCCAGGATTCCTCACTGATCCCAGCCTTGCAGGTCCGCTCTCCACCTTTCTGTGCCCCTTCCTCTCCAAGCTCCAGCCACACCCGCCTTCTTTGTTAAGTTAGGCCTTCCGCATGTGCTTTTCCCACCACCTTGAACATTCTTTTTTAAATTTTTTCTTTGTTGCAGTACTGGGAAGTTGAACCTGGAGCTTCATACTTGCTTTTGCAAGTGCTCTACCACTGAGCTGCACACCTAGTTCATTTTTCACTTTTTATTTTGAGTCAAGGTCTCACTAAGTTATGGAGGCTGCCCCTGGCCTCAGACTCACAATCCTCCTGCCTTCACCTCCTGAGTTGCTGGAATTATGAGCATCTGCCACTTCACCCAGCTTAGAATGCTTTTTCTGCTTTTGCCTATATAGTAGAAACTTCTAGTCACCCTCCAATATTCATTCTACCTCATCCACAAGTAATGGTCAGCTGGGCACATGCCCATCCCGTACAAAAACTACATTTCCCAGCATCCTTTGCAGCTAGATGTGACCATGACTAGCTTCCAGCCACTAGGACGTGAAGAGCAGAGTTGAGGGCAACTCTCGGTGTGTTCTTCTTCCCTTTCTCCCTTGATGGCGTGTACACATGGGGGTACGCCATCTTGGTCTGCACAGAGGAGCATGTGAGAGCCACAAGATGGAAGGAGCCTGGGACCCTGACCTTTGCCAAGACAGAGCGGCCATTCCAGCTGAGTTTTTTACATGAGAAAGAAATTAGCCTGAGTTTTAAGCCGCTGTATTTGAGGTTTTTGCCACACACAGTCAAGCCTACAGGGTAATAAAGGCTCCCCACTCAGAGTCTCCGCTTTTCTCTGCAGTCAGATCAAATCCCCTCTGACACCGAAAGAGGACCAACCAGCTCCCCCTCATGGCACCCATGGTTATGATTTTCCACTTAATTGCCCATTCCTCCCTCAAGATTAGAAGCTCAATGAGGGCAGGGGACCCTGCCCTGCCCACCAATGGGGTCCCAGCCTAGAGAGTCAAGAGGCTCTCGGAGGCTGCTGACAGCATGGGCTAGGCCATGGAACAAGTTCACAGGCCTGGGATACAGAGCCGTTGAGGTTGCCCATCCCATGAGGGGCACCTATGAGGATCAAAGACTCCCACTTGCCCGAGCCTCGTCTCTCATTTTCCCCAAGAGCTCCCTGTACACAGAGGCTAAAAACCAAAGCTATGACACACACCCGCAATCCCAGCACCCGGGAGGCTAAGGCAGGAAGGTGGTGAGTTCAAGGACAGCCTGGGATACCTAGTAAGACCCTGACTCACACAAAACAAAAACCAAAATTATGAAACAAAACAAAAAAGGCCATGGCCAGCTGCTTCAAGAGAGAACAATTATTGCCAAAGTAATTCATTAAATTCATGTTTATATTTCATATTCAAATAAAGATCGATTAAGAAAAATGGGTTGTGTCCAAGGCAGACTAGTCAGTGAAATCAAAGAATAAAGACAGTTTTCACAGGATCCATCCTTATTTTCTTTCTTTTCTTCTTTCTTTCTTTTTCCTGCAGTACTTATGGGTTGAACAATTTTGCTCATTTGTTATTTTTTACTTTGAGTCTAAGTTACACAGGCTGCCTCTGGCCTCAAACATGTGAGCCTCCTGCCTCTGCCCCCCAAGTCGCTGGGATGACAGGCATGCATCACCAGACCTGGCTCACTCTTGTTTTCTAAAAATACCACCTATTCTGCTTCTGTGGAGAAGAAACTGAAAATTAAGAACACCAATGATCCAATAAGATATGGCTAGAAGAGAGTAATGATGGAGGATTAACTTTTTACTATGTCCGTTTCTTTACTTTTCCCTTTGATGTATCCCTCTCACGATATCAGAGAAAAGAAGAAGGCCCGTCAAAGCAATCTAATCACTACCATGTTTAGAGGATCAGAAAACCTGGAAGTTCCAGAACACGTATATGTGAGCAGCTCCCAAAATTGCCACAGCCCAGCCCCACCACCACGCCACGGCTTGGGTAGTTGAACAACTTTTCTTCATCCTCAACCACAAAAAAAACCCTGCCCCGTGAGTTTCTCCACACGCTAATCCCATTGCAGCGCTGACACCCAATGCCCATTCTGTCCAACACTCCATGGGTCTCACCCAGACCCAGGCACCAGAGGGAAGATCCAGACAGCAGAGTGACTGGTGAATGAATCTGAGGGTCTCAGGTGCCTAGGTGGGGGATCTGAGTGCCTGGGTGGACCAGGAGGGAGTCCAGTGTCCAGCTGGGCTCCATCCTCATTCAGGAAGACAATTGCCACATCAGAAATCCCCAGTCCGTTGCCTGCAATTATCTACCACTGTCCCTTCCTGTCCAGCCACGCCCTTCGTCCACTGAGCACCTACTAAGTGCCATGGACTATGATGTGCTACGCATCCTCTGTTTACCTCTTCTCCTCCCTACAAGACGCACAGCATGGTCACCAGGCCTGCTTTACAAATGAAGAAACTGAGGCTCCCAGAAGTGAAGTAACTCTCCCATGCCGCGTGCTGGGAAGTGGCGGCAGCAGTTTTGGAACCCGGGCTATTTTACGCAGCCTTGACACCTCCCCTATGCGTCCCTAGGTTTCTATGGGGCTGCACCTTCCTCCTCTCCCAGATCCTTGGGGAACACAGAGGGCTGACCCACAGGGAATCCCTTTCTCCACTCCCTCCTCCCACCAGTGACCCAGAAACAGGCTGGCTCTGCTCCCAACAGCAAGTGTGAAGTGGCCCACCCAGACCTCACTGACTGTGTGTGAGACAAAAGATGGAAAAGCCCCATTCGACTATAGCTGCCCTCGCCAGAGAGACCTTGATCTTGTTGTTGTTGTTGTTGTTGTTAGGTGCTGTCGAGTCGGTATCCGACTCATAGCGACCCTCATAGGGTTTTCAACGGCTGACTGTTTCGGGATTGCCTTGGGAGTGGATTGCCAGGTCCTTCTCCCAGTTTTGCGGTGCTGGGAATCGAACTCGGGACCTCAGAGACTGCAGCGCAGCGCTCTACCAACTGAGCTAAATCCCAGCCAACCTTGATCTACCAGGGGCCTTTTACTAACACTAACAATTCACAAAGCCTATCAAAAAGCTCCCAGACACAACAACCTAAGTGTAAGTACTGAATCACCTTTCCCAAGGCAGAGTGGACCCAACCTTCCTCTGAGCCACTGGTCGCCAGCCTTACAAGGCACACAAGGGGGGACCAGAGAAAAGCCTGTCATCATCTATGTTGGCAGTGTTTTTTGTTGTTGTTTTTTGGGGTATTGTTGTTGTTTGGTCTTGGTTTTGATTTGAGGAGACTGGTTTTTTGTTTGTTTCTGTTTGGGTTTTTTGTTTATTTTTTGGTTCTTTTGGTTTTGGTTTGGGTTTTTTGCAGTGCTGGGGGACAAACCTAGAGTCTCATGTATGCCACCCACTCTACCACGATGCTAGGTCCCCAGCCCGCGTGGCCTCTTAGTAACAACTGCTACCATGGGCATCCATAGACCCTCAAAGAACAGCGAGCTGGGCCAAGACTTTTCCTGAAAACAAAGAAGGCCAAAGCTAGAGCGCAACCTTGTCATGTACATACTATGCTCCAACGGATGGCGCCGCGGGAGCCCCGGGGTGCAACCTTCTCAATGTCCTGAGCGGCTCTGCTCCTGAGAACGTATTCTAAGGAAAAAAGTCAACAGGCGCCAGGTCCATATGGCAGCCACCGCCATGGTTTCTCTAAAAGAAAAAAGCAGCGAGGGAGGAGGAAAAAACGCCACAATCACCTAAATGTCAAACCGCAGGTACTAATGACATAAATTATAGTCCACCCGTACAAGGAAGTATTGATTAGACAGTTAAGGGTATAATTACGAAGGTTATAGGGGAACAGGAGAAAACTCTTACGACAGTATATAGAACACAAGACACAAAATGGCATGTAATCCACAAGTGCCATCTTGCAAAACTACAAACAGACATGGACAAGACTTGAATGTTAATAAACCAAACATGACAGACAAAGGGGCAGGATTCCCTATACGCCACGAGCCCCCGCACATTTGCAGGAAAAACACCCGCCAGTCTACACCCAAAAAGGACATCAAAAGACATGCACAGGACAGAACCCCCAAGCCAGGCATCGTGGCTCACACCTGTAACCCCAGCAACTCCACAGGGGAGGCAGAGGCAGCCTGCGTAACTTAGCAAGACCCTGTCTCAAGATAAAACGTAAAAAAGAGGCTAAGGGTGCAGCTCAGTGGTGAAGCACTCACTAGCATGAATGAGGCCCTGGGTTCTAACCCCCAGTACTACAAAAACAGGAAGGAAGGAAAGAAGGAAGGAAGGAAGGAAAGAAGAAAGGAGAGAGAAAGGAAGGAGGGAAGGGGAGAGAGACAAAAGAAAGAAGAAATGGAGGGAGGGAGGGAGGAAGGGAGGGAGGGAGGGAGAGAAAGAAAAGAGAAAGAAAGAAAGAGAGAGACAGAAAGAGAAAGAAAAGAAAGGAAGGAAGGAAGGAAGGAAGGAAGGAAGGAAGGAAGGGAGGGAGGGAGGGAGGAAGGGAGGGAGGGGAGAGAAGGAAAGGAAAGGAAAAAGAAAAGAAAGGAGGGAGGGAGAGAGAAAGAAAAAGAGGGAGAGAGGAAGGAAGGAAGGAAAGGAGGGAGGGGTGGAGGGAGGGAGGGAAAATTCACAGGTCAGTGAGGAGTATGTCACAAACTGTTCGGCCCCTCTGTAAGAAAGATGTACCTGTAAATAAGATAACTTCTTACCTACTGAATTAATGACATTTGGTCGTGTTTCAGTACTGGGATGGATGCTGAGAAATGGGGATTTTCACCTGCTGTCACTGGGAAGGGGCAGCCCATATATTACGAAGATCAAAATTTATATGATTTTGACCTATGTTCAAGGATGTATATTGGACCGCTGTCTATTTTTTTAAAAAAAGGGGGGAAATTATCCAAGCAATGATCATTAATGAGGAAATTGTTCAATTAATTATCACAAATCTATAACTGGAATATCATACAACCCATTATACAACTATTATAAAACATTAGTCAGATTCTGTGTATGGACATGTGTGGCGTATTAAATAAAAAGTAGCAGAGTAATGATTATAACATAATCCAATTTGATTTAAACCTGCTGCCTAGGTTTATAAGGGGCTGTAGGTTAACTCAGTTGGTAGAGCGCTGCTCTGCACTCTCTGAGGCCATGGGTTCAATCCCCAACACCACAGAAAAAATGGTAGAAAAGATCTGGCAGGTCACTCCGGAAACAATCAGCCATTGAAAGCCCTATGAAGAGCAGAGAGGTGCTGACATAGCACTGGGCATGGCACAGTGTTGGGGAGCGGTCCCTTCTGTTGTACATGCGGTTGCTACGAGTCAGATCCGACTTGACAGCACCCAACAACAACAATAGGTGTATAAATGTTTGTAGGAGAAAGGAATCGAATGGAAGGATATGGAAAAGGATGGATAAGGAAAGGAAAGGAAGGATACCCTGGTTCCTAGTTAGCCCCAAAAAACAGCATGTTCAGGGTCTACTCAGGTATTTCTATACAGTCTGATGGAGGACTTGGCACTTTTGAAGTGACAAAACTACGCTTAAGCTAAAAAGGTTATATGGGGAGAAAACCGTACTGACATCGGCAGGATTACAAGGCCTCACATCATTTCACTGCTGATGTTAAAAGCAGTTTTTCAATAACAGAGAAGTCTAAAGATGATTAAAATTTAGACACATCTTTTCAAAACGGGAACACAACCTACTCTGGGATCCTGACATAAACCCTCTGGAATGTAAGGTTTCACTTCTCTGGGCAAAACCCTCTCACATCCAGAAGAACAAAGTCGGCCACTCAGCTCCCAGCTTTCTCAATGCTGACTTCCCAGAACACAATGGGTGCTGAATGAATACCAATGCCTTCATCAACGGGAGCTTAAGTTCCTACCCCAACCTGGCAAATAACTATGAAATTTCAAGACGTAAACATCCAAAACCTAGCAACTTCCCGTGGGGGAATTTACTTTGATGAGTCATTTACATATATTTACATACATGTGCACAGAGCATGCCCAGGAATGTGCCCGGTGGCACTGATTAGGTAGCAAAAAAAAAACAAAACAAAAACAGAAAGGACCTTCAGAGGCACCAGAGACAACTGGGTGAGAAGGTGGCTCACGTACCCGAACAGCCAAAGGCAGGGCTTGTAAAGAAACGTTACTTCCTCTTTCTTTTGATTTGCAATGGGCCTAACTTGGAAAGAAAATAAGCACTGGTCTTTAAGCGAACAAAACAAGATACAAAACCTATTTATAAGATGAATCCATTTGGAGAGATATTTGCACCCCTGCAAATATCTTGAAATTTTTCTAGAAGGATATCCATGGAACTACTATCAGCAAGGGCTGGGGTGGAGTGCTGCTTGGCACTCTGAGGACGGGGGTTCGATCCCCAGCACCACAAAAATAGAAGGACGTGTCAACCCATTCCCAAAGCAACCCCAAAACAATCAGCCATCAAAAACCCTGAGGGTTGCTGTGAGTTGGACCCGACTCAACAGCACCTAACACCAACAACTATCAGCAAAAACAGGAGAAGGAAGCCGGGTGAGGTGGTGCACACCTATAATCCCAGCGGCTGGGGAGGCAGAGGCAGGAGGATTGCAAGTTCGAGACCAGAGGCAGTCCGCGTAAGTTAGCGAGACCCTGTCTCAAAAAGTAAAAAAAAGGGCTGAGGGTGCAGCTCAGTGGTCCAGCACTTGCAGAGCATGCAGGCGCGAGGCCCTGGGTTCAACCCCCAGTAACGCAAAAAAACAGGAGAAGGACTTGGCAGCTCTCTCTAGAAATAATCCAGAAACAATCAGCCATCAAAAACCCTATGAATAGCAGAGAAACACTGTCAGTGCCGGGCATGGCACATGGCCGGGGAGTGTTTAACTCTGTTGCTCATATCGGACGCGACCCGACAGCACTTGACAATAAAAAATGATCACAATGGCTGCTTCTGGGGACCAGCAGTAGGGAGAGAGGCATCGAACCTTTATTTTTCTCTTTATATTCTCCCAGATAACCAGTGTTCACATTTTTTAAAGCAACAGCAAGAACAAAGTTACAGTGCCAGTGTTTCCTCACGCAAATCAGGCAGGTGGATTTAATCACATCCAGTTTGTAAAGAAGTTTTCTAGAAACCTACAGAAAAATCACCCTAACCATGAAAGAAGGTCCCTCCTGGGTTTCATGGGTACCGAAAAGCCTTTTGGAGAACAATCGAAGGCGGCTGGGGAGTGGAGGGTCCCCACTTGGTCTCATCCTGAAAAGTTTCAGCCAGGCTTCTGAGACAGAGATGAGATGTGTTAAAAATAATAATAAGCTTAAATGAATCTTAAAAACCTGAGGTCCAGGCCTGGGATGTGGCTCAGTGGTAGAGCAGCTGCCTAGTTCATTCAAGGCCCTGGGTTCCATCTCCAGCACCAGAACAAATAAACAACAATAACAACAACAACAAAATCCTGAGATTCAAACACAAAGAGGCCAAAATGCTATGACTCTGTTGGGGACCAAGCCTTGTTCCATTTGCTTGCCACGCTGGGGTAAGCCACCTCCCGAGACTCTCCAGGCCCTTTATTATCACCACAGGACACTTTCTGAGGTGTTGTACGCGTTTTGTACAATGCTCCCGGCAAGTTTTTATGAGATAGCCCTGTGGCTCCTTTGAGTTAAATTTCACAATAATTTGACCATGCCCTGCTCCTCGGGGCCTTTGCACATGCTCCTCATTCTTCTGGGACTTCCTCCCCCCGCCCCCTTACGTGTCCAGCTTTGCCATGGTCTCGGGTCAACAGTCACCTCTTCCTGAAGGCCTTCTGTGATCACTGAACTATGGTGGCTTGTACCCACCTCGGTTCTTCCTGGTTAGATCTCTACACGACTTACCACAGTCTGAATCGTTCGGGGCAGCCCCAGCACAAACCCCGCAGCAACACAGCCTCATCTGTCTCCTTCTCGACTCGATCCTCAGCGTCTACAATGGCGCCGGCACACAGTAGGTGCTCAATTAGCAGTAAATAATTGAGTAGAAGGAAGCACACAAACGTGATTGTGGGAGAGCAAGAGAATACACCAGGGTTTTAAGACACCACGCTGCAGTTCTTCCAACCGGGGAGACTTTGGCACTTCACCCAGTCTCGGTGAGCCGAGCGTCCCCAGGCAAGCAATTACCTGAGAGGCCAATAAAAAGTAAACTGAGGATCTCCGAGAGCACGCACAGGGAGAGGCCAGGGAAAAGCGCCATAAAATCTCAATCACTGCCCAAGGGCGAAAGGTGCCGGGCGGCAGGCGGGCGAGGGGAGCCCTCTCCCTGGACGCCCATCCCAGGAAATGAGCCCATGACTAAGAGAGGGGACAGTTCAGTACACTCACGACTTTGTCACCGTCCACTTATCCTGGAGTGGTTAAAAACAAAGAAGCAGAGAGCCAGGCGCGGTGGCGCCCACCTGGGATCCCAGCACTGGGGAGGCTGAAGCAAGGCTGTCAGCTCCAGGCCCGCCCGGACTACACAGCTTCAAAGCGAGACCCTGTCAGTGGACGAATGAGTGAATGAAGATGAATGAATGCATGGAGGACAGCTTCAACGCTGGCCTCTGTGAAAAGGCTTTTTGTGTGTGTGTGTGTGTGGTACTAGGGGTTGAACTGAGGCCCTTGCGCCTGCATGCTTTGCAAGTGCTGAACCACTGAGCTGCACCCCCACCCCATTTTTTTTACTTTTTGAGACAGGGTCTCGCTAAGTTACGCAGACTGCCTCTGGTCTGGCACTTGCCATCCTCCTGTCTCCGCCTCCCAAGCCGCTGGGATTACAGGTGTTCGCCACTGCGCCCAGCCTGTGAAAAGGCATTTCCACAGGTGACACTGAACTGTCCCTGACTCTCCCGCCAGAAAAGCAGCTCAGGGAGCAGAGAGCAGGTGAGGGGGAAAACCGCAGCGTCCAGTGAGCAGAGGCAACCAGCCGGCTGCTCCGGTCCCTCCCTGGCGAACTGGAGTTTAGCCTCCGTGACGTCTCGGGAGAAGGACGCAGTAGTCCACTCCCAAAGCAACCCTGAAACGATGGCCACTGGGAACCCGCTGAGGGTCGCTGTGAGTCAGACCCGACTCGCCAGCACCTACCAACAATGTCTGACCAAGCGTCTCCAGGCTGACTCCCCGAGCCTGCGACACCCCAAGTTCCACAGCCTCTGACTTCTTCAGAAATGCCAGGCTGAGCCAGGCAGCCTCGCCCCAAATGTCTTCCCTATCTTTCTCCACCCCAGCGACTGTGGTTCCTTCCACCCCCTAGGGAGATCTGGCGCCGTCTGGAGACATTGGTGATCGCCATAACGAGGGAAGGTGCCCCTGGCATCAGGTGGACAGGCCAGGGACATTGCCAAACATCACCCACACAGCGCCCCATGCCACCCAGAACAATCTTTCCCAAGTGTCAACAGAGCTGAGCTTGAGAAACTGGGCCCCACACCTCTGTGCCCCGCCCCCGCGACATGTTCTCTGCCAAGTCCATGCGCAACAACCCAGGCTCAGGAGGGCGTAGGGGCACACACTTCCACCAGGGCAGCCGCCCTCCCGCATTCCTCGCCAGGCCGGGGGAAGCCTACCCCAGGACATTTGGGCTCTCGTTAGGATCCCACCCTGCTTATTTATTTCTGCAAAATGTCCGGGCCAGTTTTCATGAGCGAGAGTTTTACTGACCATGAAGACCTGGGGTTCAGCTCGGTAGAGGGCTGTTCTGCACACTCTGAGGCCAGGTCCCATCCCTAGCACTGCAAAGACGGGGGAAGGACCTAGAAGCCCACTCTAGAAACAACCCCGAAACAAACAGCCATTGAAAAGCCTATGAATAGCAGAGAGGCACCGACAATAGTGCCGGGCATGGTACAGTCTAGGGGAGCGTTTTGTTCTGTTGTACAGGGGGTCGCGCTGAGTTGGACCCGACTGGGGGGCACCTAACAGAAACAGGATCTGATCCCGAAAACTAGGCCTTTCCGGGCCATGAAAATGTAAAGGCCACATCCAAATCAGACCCCGCTTCAGCTCCCTCAGGCGCCCCCTCCTCCCAACACAACCAGGCCGGCCAGGCGTGGCGGCACACACCACTGATCCCAGCAACTCGGGAGGCTAAGTCAGAGGCAGGAGGATCGCAAGAGGGAGCCCAGAGGCAGCCTGTGTAACTTAGAGACCCTGTCTCAAGATAAAAAGTGAAAAAGGGGCTGGGGGCAAGGCCCAGTGGGAGAGCACTTGCCAAATACGTGAGACCCTGGGTTTGGCCCCCTGAAGCTGGAGGGTCGGGTCTGTCTATCCGAGTCCCCATTCCACACAGGACAGTGACTATTTCATCCTGAGCACCTGGGGGGGACAGACTTCAATGCAGCTCAACAGCCACCATGGCGCTTTAGATCTTTTCTTCACTTGACAAGCATTTACCAAGCACCAGATACTGCCCCAGGGCTGGGATTTAGCTCAGTTGGTAGGGTGCTACGCTGCAGTCTCTGAGGTCCCGAGTTCGATTCCCAGCACTGCAAAAATGGGAGAAGGGCCTGGCAGTCCACTCCCAAGGCAATCCCGAAACAGTCAGCCATTGAAAACCCTATGAGAGTCGCTATGAGTTGGATACCAACTCGATGGCACCTAACAACAACAGACACTGCCCCAGGCACTGGGATTCCAGCTGTAAACGCACACAGGCAAAAAGCCCTGCCCCACAGGCTGTGCGCGGGGATGCGCACCTGAACTCCAGCAACTCGGGAGATGGAGGCAGGAGGATCTCACGTTTGAGGCCACAGGCAGCCTGTGTAACTTAGTAAGACCCTGCCTCAACCTTAAAAAACCAAACAAGAAAGGGCCTGGGGTGTAGCTCAGTGGAAGAGCACTTGCAAAATGCTCTGGGTTCAGCCCCTTAGTACCAGAGGGCAAACAAAAAAAAATCCCTGTCCCTGCAGAGTTGACCTTTTGGTGGGAATTTACAGAGTCAGCAATTAAATAAGTAAAACACTTGGTGTATGAGAAAGACAGTAAGAGCCATGGGGCAGGGTGGGGAGGAGTGAACTTGGCATGCAGGGAAGGGGCAGGGGTGAGGGTAACAGCCCAACAAGATGTTAAGTAACCATTCCAAGCAGCAGAAATAGCAAGTGCAAAGGCCCCGTGGCAGGAATGAACCTAGCAGCCACAGTGACTGGTGTGGAATGAGACAGAAAGAAGAAATGAGGTGAGAAAAATGATGGGCCCAGATGCTCCCAGGCCTCATAAGCCACTTCAAGTCCTTTGCTTTTACCCTGAGGGATACAGGGAGCTACTGCAGGACTCCAAGCAGAAGATGGACAGGACCTGATGTGTATCTTACAGCATCCTTCTGGCTGCTGGGCTGAGAGTAGCCCGCAGGGGTCAAGGGTAGACACAGGAAGAAGAGTGAGAGGCGAGAGCTTGAACCCAAGAATTAGCCCACGACGGCTCGGGCTGCAGCGTTAGCCAGACAGGCCGGGAGCAGTGGGCAGATTCGGATACATTCTGAAGGAACAGGCGGCAGGATTTGCTGACGGATGCAATAAGAAATGGGGGAGAAAGAGGAGTCAAGGACGCCGCAGCAATCGGCCTCCTGTGAGGCCAGAGCTGCCCTCCCAAAACCAGACAGCGAGGGGACCCCACGTCTCCTGTGGGAGGTGGGAAGGTAGAGACAGCTGTGAGTCACCCAGGTGGACAGACCTGTCCCTAAAAGTCAGGTCCACAGGTAGTAAGGGACTCTGTCACCCACCACAGCGCTCCAAAAGCCAGGCACGGCCAAGACCGTCACAGAGGGGCCAGGCCAGCTCCAAGGAAGGAGATCCTCGGCTCCGAGTGAGAATCTCCGCCACTCGCGTAGTCGTGGCTTCCTCTGGCAACCCGAGGGGCCCCAGCTGAGCTCTCAGAGGTTCCCAAAGCCACTTGCTTTGGGTCCTGGTCATGCATCATGCGGGGCTGAGCTCAGGTGTGACATGGGGCAGGCTGAGCAGGGGGGAAGCTCAGCCAGTCCCAAGGTGCCTCCTTCTCTAGCGATCCAATCCGTAAAGATGGGAGAGGGGAGTGCGGAGGTGGGGAGACAGGAAGAGGCAGAAGGCGTTGGCCAAGTTTGAAAACTAACAGAGCCCTTGGAGAAGAGAAGACAATGAGTGTCTCTAAGGGAAGGGGTGAAGCCAGGAATCAGACTTCACCCCAAGGCTCCCCGTCACCCCAAGAGGAATTCCTCACGGCGGATAAGACAGCCCGCTCCCCTGACTGGGTCAGATACGCACAGGTTTACTGAGCTGAAGGACCCAGGGCCAACTCACCACGACCCGCAGCTGCTATTAGCGGCCAGATGTGCGCAGCAGGTGCAGCCATGAAAATCAGCTGGAGGACTCCAGAGGCGGCAGGCACTCTCGTGTGCACCTACTGAGCACCAGCTCTTCAGCAAGCAACCACTTTCTCAGGGTTTGCCAAGAATTCACCCATTACTCTTCGAATCACCATCATTCACTAGGTACTATGTTATCCCACATGAGGAAACTGAGGCATAGAGCGGCACAACCAGGATCTGAACCAAGAGAACAGTAGCACTTGCTCTGAGCCACAACTATACCAATGACTGACCTGCTGTCTTGATGTTTTTGGATTTTCCAGTTTTTCTACACTAAGGCTGCAGCCGTAGCCCTGTGGCATCTGATCCCATCAGATCTCGGAAGCTAAGCAGGGTCAGGCCTGGTTAGTACTTAGATGGGAGACCGCCTGGGAACACCAGGTTCTGTAGGCTTGGAGAAGGACCCAGCAACCCACTCCCAAAACTCAGCCCACCATTGAAAACCCTATGAATGGCAGAGAAGCACTGACAATAGTGTTTCACCTGTTGTACGTAGGGTCCCTATGAGTCGGATACCGACTCGATGACACCTAACAATAACAACAACAACAAGCAGGATACACTTGGGAGAAGGACCTGGCAACCCACTCCCAAAAAACAATCAGCCATTGAAAACCCTATGAATAGTAGAGGAGCACTGACAATAGTGTTTCCTCTGGTGTTCATAGGGTTGCAATGAGTCAGACATCAACTCGACGGCACCTAACAAGCAGGATACGTATTTTTGAAGTGACTTGCAAGGAGAAGCCCAGGCCCATTTTTCCAACCATCAAACATCGACCACCCCCCCCACTTCCACCGTCCCAGAGGGAGAAAGCGAGCCCCATACCAGACCTCAGCCCCCATTTTCTACTAAGATAGCCCAGTTCCTCTTTTGTCATCCCAGAGCATTTGCCTGAGGGAAGTGATAAGTCAGCACAACTGATCCCACGGGGTCATTTCTCCATCCAGGGATGGAGGGGAACAGGAGGCTCCAAGGCAGTCACTGGCCCAGAGGCAAGGCTCTGAGACAGTAACATGGGCAGTAACCTGGACTTGCATGACCTTGGTCACAAGAGGAGCCACTTATGAGTCGGTGGGTACACACTGCAGCCCCAACCCACCCCCATCAGCAAAGGAGAAAGAGAAGGCCTAGAATCCCAGTGACTTGGGAGGCGGGGACACGAGGATCATGAGTTAGAGGCCAGAGGTAGCCGGCATAACGTAGCAAAACCCTGACTCAAAATAAAAAAAATGAGTGGGGGGTGAAGCTCAGTGGGAGAGCACTTGCAAAAGCACACGCGAGGCCCTAGGTTCAACCCCCAAGGACCACAAGAGAAAAAGAAAAGTCCCAAAAAAAATGAGCCCCGCGCCCGTCTGTCATCCCAACGGCTCAGGAGGCGGAGGCAGGAGGATCGCAAGTTCAAGACCAGAGGCAGCCTGCGTAACTCAGCGAGACCCTGTCTCAAAGAGTAAAAAAAATGGGCTGGGGTGCAGCTCAGTGGTCCAGCACTTGCAAAGCATGCAAGCGCGAGGCCCTGGGTTCAACCCCCAGTACCACCAAAAAAAAAAAAAAAAAAATGAGGCTGGATGTGGTGGCGCCCTCCTATAATCCCAGTGATTCAAGAGGCTGAGGCAGATGGATGGTGAGGCCAGAGGCAGCCTGAGCACCTTGGCAAGACCCTGACTCAAAAAATGGGGGCTGTGTGTGCAGCTCAGTGGTAGAGCACTTGCCTAGCCTATGTGAGGCCCTGGGTTCGACCTCCAAGTACTTAAAAAAAAAAAAAAAGAATTCAAAAGGAATAGCGTGCCCCAGGGAAGGACAAGGGACTACAAATGCCCATCTCCATCTGGACAATACGATGACCACTGTAGATCTCCGCGCCAGGCACACAATGGACCACTCACAATTAACTCATTCACTCCTCACCACAGCCCTAGGCGGCTGGGACATCTGGGCCCCTGCCTGCGATTTTCAGGTAAGGAAACCGAGGCACAGAGAGAAGCGGGGAGGTCCAAGGTCATAGCATCATCCAATCAGCTGGGAAGCCAGTGTGCGGCCGGGGTAGGCGGCCTTGGAAAACACCGAGGCCACCTGCTCTGCATTTTGTTTGGGCTCTCCGGCTATCTGGAAGTTCCAGTCTCCCAGCCGCCCACTTGAAAATTCTAGTTCCAGGGCACATCTAGAAACTGGGGCATCTGGTAGGTCTGGGAACCAGAGGGAGGACGGGCCAAGGAAGCACGCAAAGTCAAAGTTGAGGGAGGCACGAGGACCTGCTGGAGGTGTGAGGCCAACCAGGACCACCCCCCAGCACACGTCACTCATCTTACAGTTTCTGCAGCAGAAAGCCCTTGGAAGGAAAGAAAATAAAACTGCATTTCTTGGCCGGGCTTCTTCGCCAAGCAGAAGGCAAAGAATACCCCAGTGTATTTACTAGCCATCAGCGCCAGTTGCCATCAATAAAATACATCCTGACACAGAATCTAATTTACGGTCACCTATTTTTTTCCCAGGGCTGGGATTTAACTCAGTTGGTAGAGCACTGCGCTTCAGTCTCTGAGGTCCTGAGTTCAATTCCGAGCACCACAAAAATGGGAGAAGGACCTGGCAATCCCGAAACAGTCAGCCATTGAAAACCCTATGAGGGTCACTATGAGTCGGATACTGACTCCATGGCACCTAACAACAACATGACAACAATTTTTCTCCCAAGCCTGCAGCCATACCACTGTGACCTCAGATCCCACCAGATCTCAGAAGCTAAGCAGGGTCAGGCCTGGTTAGTTCTGGGATGGGAGACCACCTGGGAACACCAGGTGCTGTAGGCTTGGGAGAAGGACCCGGCTCCCCACTCCCAAAAATCAATCCGCCATTGAAAACCCTATGAACAGCAGAGAAGCTACTGAGGATAGTGTTTCATCTGTTGTAGGCAGGGAGGGTTGCTATGTGTCCGGTATCGACTTGATGGCCCCTAACTACAATTTTTCTCCCAAGCAAAATAAACAACGAAATCATGGTGAATTCACACAACACGAAACCAGATCCCCATGTGGATCTCGGAAGAAATAATCTGGCTCTTGCTACACCTGCCACAGGTGTGGGGGGCCACAGGTGTTCCTCAACAGCAAACCAGCTCTGATCACTCACAGACCCAGAAGGCAAAGTGTATGTGCTGTATCTACCCCTGGAGTAAATCTCTAACCCCACTGGCTTAAACATGGGAGACACAGCAAAGTGTGGTCGGCTGCTAAACCAAAGTGACACCCCTCAAAAACAAAACCTCCCAGCGGGGCCCTGGAAGGCCACTTTTCAAACGCTCCAAATGAAGTCTAAGACCTTTGGTCCACAGAACAGGACAAGAAGGTACTTGTGGATGCTGGTCCCCAGCGCCTAAGAGACAGGGTGTTTTTCCTGTTTCCTAAACAAGGGAAAGCCTGCAGCGGTAGCCCTGTGGCATCCGATCCCATCAGATCTCGGAAGCTAAGCAGGGTCGGGCCTGGTTAGTACTTGGATGGGAGATCGCCTGGGAACACCAGAAGCTGTAGGCTTGGGAGAAGGACCTGGCAACCCCCTCCCAAAAATCAATCTGCCATTGAAAACCCTATGAACAGCAGAGAGGCACTGACAATAGTGTTTCCCCTGTGGTACAGAGGGTCGCTATGAGTCGGATACCGACTCGACGGCACCTAACAACAACAACAACAACAACAAACAAGGGAAAAGAAAAAGAAAAGAAACCACGATTGTGCCCAGATTTGCCTACTGTGTTTACACTAATCATCAAGATGCCATGACACAGAAGTGCCCTCCAGAACAAAGGGGCAAATCGCATTATAGGAACGCTAAAGCCCAAACACGAGGGGTTAAACCACTTATCTGGGGACCTGGCGAGGCGAGGCTCCCCACACTTCAGAAGCAAATCGCCTGGGAGAGGCTAAAGCCCTGGGGCATCCAGACAGCAGCCTCAGAGCCCGAGGACCTCAGGGGCGGAAAGCGCACCAGGGCACCAGGGTCCTGGGCATCTCCTCAGCCTGTTCCCCGGTTTCCCTAAACTGCCCCCCACTCCACCGCACCCCAACCCCGGAGCAATCAGGCAGACAGGAAGGAGAAGATGACAAAAATATACCACCCCAGAAGGGAACGGCCACCCCCAGGCAGCGGGAAGTCCCTTCCTACCGTCCGGGTCTCTCTCCAGCTCGCGGCTCGGTCGTGTTTGGGGGGTGAAAAGAGGGGATCCCGAGCCCACGCGGGGAAGGAGGGCCCCCCGCTCGGCCGCGTCCACCTCCCGCGCGCCCTCTGCCAGAGAACCCCAAAGCCGGAGGCCCCCTCCGCGCCCCCGGCCTCCGGGAGGCGCGCGCCCCGCGCCGATCGGGTCCCCCCCCGGCCCGGGTCCCCCCGATCCGCGGCGCCCCCCGGGGCCCCAACCTACCCAGAGCGGGTCGGAGCCGTCGGCGCTGCAGAAGCTCCGGAGCGCCATGCGGGCGGCGGCGGCGGCGGCGGCGGAGCGAGCGCACAGCGGCCGCAGCGCCGCCGGGTTGGCCCGCGTCACCGGGATGCGGCGCCCCGCCCCGCCCCGCCCGCCCCGGCTCGGGTCACCTAGCGCGGCTCCGCGTGGGCCGCGCGCCCGCCCGCCTGCCCCGCCCCCGCACCGGGCGCTGCTGGGGGCCCCAGCGGCCCGGGCCTGCAGGCCGCGCTGGCGGGTGGCCAATCCCCGGTTGCCGGATCCCCTATCGCCGGCCCCACCCCCTGCTGGACAGGCCCTAGGGCGGGGAGGGGGGGGACTGCAAACCGCGACCCCCAAGAAGGGGACGGGACCCGCGCAACCAGACCCTGCGACCCGTGTCCCCGGGCGGTTCGTGACCACAGCGTTCACAACCAGGAGGAGTAACGCTCCGAACCTTCTAGGAGCTGGCAGGGTGCCAGATGCCTCCCTGGAGCCTCTTTTTACTTCCCCTCCACGCGTGAAGAGCACCAGGTGCAGGGGTTGAGTGATTTTCCCCCTCCCCCCCGGGGTCACCTGGCTCTCAACCGACAGGGCAGCTGACACAGGATGAAGTGGACACTCAGGAATCTGTTTACAGATGGGGAAACTGAGGCTCAGAGAGGCGAAGTGACTTGCCCAGGTCCACTCACTAAACAAGTGCTGGAAACGTGCTTGGTACTCGACGACCTTGAAGCCGGCCTGCGATCCCAGGACTGGGGAGGCTGCGGCGGGAGGATTGAGGGCTCCTGGCCAGCCTGAGCTATGTAGATCCTGTCTCAAAAACAGACTAACAAACAAATAAACAAACCCAGGGTCCAGTGACTCCAGAAGAGGCTTGGTTGGACGGCTGGGCTCTCCATCCCGAACACCTGTTGCATGCAAAGCCTCTCGGCTATTTTACAGCCCTCGGAGCACCACTGAGGAAGTAACCAGATTTCTGGTCTTCACCTCCCAGGCAAAGGAAATGAGGCCTAGAGACGTAATGCTAGCGAAACACACACGTTCATGGTCAAGAGCTTCCCGAGGCTGTGCTTAGCAGTTTAGGTGAATGAAGATGTAACTCCCACAACAAGGGACCAGGTAAGGTATATTCCTCTCCCCATTTTGCAGATGGAAGACTGAGGCACAGAGTGACAGAGTAGTTTGACAGGGATTATTTAGATAGTAAGCGACTAAACCCAACTTTGAACCACTGCAGTCTGATTGGGATGGGGAAAAAAAATCAACAATGCTTTATTGTGCCACGGGGCCTCCAAACTGTATGGGTGCAGAGATGGAGGAGCTGGGGTTAGGGCCCAGGAGTCAAAGCTTTCTCTATGATTCCACCAATGCCTTTTCTCTCATCTCCTTAGTCCCTTGCCCAAAGTGTGGTTTCCGTTACACACGTCCATACACACACATAACAGGAGTCACGAGTAAAATAGGACCCGTGTTTGAATTTGAGACTCCCAAAGGGCCTGGTGAGGCAAGAGGGAAGGCGATAGGATGTTCTGGAGTTCTTTGATTGGCCCAGGCCCGTCTGAAGGGGAATGAGATTTTAAGGGTTAATTGTTTTCAGGTGATAACACTCAATGTGCTGTTGCTCAGACATTTATACATTTGACGTGGATTTATTGTGCGCCTGTTGTATGCGAAGTGTCTTGGTAGGAACCATTCAAATTCTTTTGGGGAGTTGGGTTGTTAAGTGTTTTTATGGTAGGGCAGCAGATATTAATCGAATAACTGCATAAAAGAAAGTATATTTACAAGCATGGCAAGAGCTTGGAAGGAAAAGCAGACATACGTGGGCTTTAAAAGGAGTCCTGGCCTGCTAAGGGCAGAAGTCAAGAAGGCTTCCTGGAGGAAAGAGCTTTTGAGCTGATACAATCAATGAGTCTGGGTTTGAGGCCTGGGTTGTGTTCCATGTCGAAGAAAGTGGATTATTCCAAAGCCACGAAGCAGTGGACATGGTGGCACATAGCTATAATCCCAGCACTTGAGGCTGACGCAGGAGAATTGCAAGTTTGAGTCCAGCCTGGGCTACCTAATGAGAACCAGCCTTTAAAAAAAAGGACTGCTTTTTTTTTAATAATTTTTTTTTTAAATGTAAAAAAGTCATGAAGCAGAGAAGGGCCTTGGAACAACCAGGAGTCAGTGTAGATGACAGTGCCCAGTGTAGGAAGCAGAAGGGATCCATCTGGGACAGGAGAGAGTCACAAGGGTCCAGGGCATGCAGGATCTTGTTGGGCAAGGGGAGGGCCACGGAGAGCCACTGATGAATTGTTAGGCAGGGTGAGAGACAAAGTCAGATCGTTTCTGTTCTTATCCTCTTTATTCATTCATTCTTTCAACAAATTCTTTTTTTTTTCCTCTTGAGCAAGCATATGAAAAGATGTTTAACATCATGATTAGTCATCAGGGAACTGCAGATACAAGTCCTTTGGAAAGACAAGCTTTCGTGATTTCTACTAAACTCCACATCCAAACATGCAGTGACATAGTGACACAGCAATTCCACTCCTCTCCAAGGGCAGCGACTGCTTATGTTCACCAAAAGACGTCTGTGAAAGTGATCGTCACAATGTGGGAAGCCCACAAAGCCTAACAAGGAGCAAAGGGAGGCAGGCACCAAACAGCACTCTTCCCGATTCCATTGATACCGTGTTCAAGCATAGGCAAAATAAATGTATGGGGATCCATGCCAGAATAATGGTTATTGTTGGGGGATAGTAATAGGAAGGGGCAGAAGAGGACCTGCTAGGGAGCTGAAAGCGGTTCATAAATTGATCTGGTAGTAGTTACATGGTATGTATATATATATATATATCTCTCACATACACATATATGGTGTGTATATATATGCTATATATATATGCACACTTATGTATTTTAAATGCAGTGAGCTTAATGCTTAAGGCTGGTGTACTTTGCTCTATAAAAGTTACACTTTGATTAAAATTTTTTAAATAAGCCAAACATGGTGACAGACACCTATAATCCCAGCACTCAAGAGGCTGAGGCAGGAGGATCATGAGTTCAAGGCCAGCCTGGCCTACATAGTAAGACCTCACCTCAAAATTTTTAATAAAAAATAAATGAGTTAGCTGGGCACAGTAGCGCACACCTGTAATCTCAGCGGCTCAGGAGACAGAGGCGGGAGGATCACAAATTGGAGCAAAACCAGAGGCAGGCTGCATAACTTAGCTGGGATTTAGCTCAGTTGGTAGAGCGCTGTGCAGCAGTCTCTGAGGTCCTGAGACCCTGTCTCAAAAAAAAAAAAAAAAAAAAATGGGCTGAGGGTGCAGCTCAGTGGTCCAGCACTTGCAAAGCATGCAGGCGTGAGGCCCTGGGTTCAACCCCCAGTACTGCAAATAAATAAATAAATAAATAAATGAGTTACATAAACGTATGTATTGATACACTTTAGGTGCTGTAAGCACAGCAGGGAACAAAACAGATTCCTGCCCTCCCATGAGGGAAGAAGACCTGCAGATATAGATCAGTGGTAAAGTGCTCACCCAGCATGGTGAGGCCCTGGGTTCCATCCCCAGCACCACAGAAAAAAGCAAATAAATAAAATAAAAATAAATAATAATAAAAAATAAAGGAAGTTCATGATAGACCAAACAAATAGATTCACCAAAGAGTGGAAGCTGGGGGTTAGAAAGATGAGGTTGCTTTTTGCAGATCTCTCATCTGGAGTTTGGCAGCGAGAAGGCTCAGCTCTGCTCTTAACCACCAACTCTACCATCCTTCAACTTTTTAGCCACAGACCCGAACAGCTCCCTGCACCTTCCCCTGAGCCCCTTCCTCTTTATCTAGGGCTCCTGTACAATAACAAACACCCACAGACCAAGAGGCTCTGGGCCCTGCACCAAACTCCCTCAAGTGACAGAGTAATTTGTGATTAAGGTGCCAAGCATCAGCCGGCTGGAGACTGAGAGTTGGGTACACAGTATAAAAGAGAATGCTAGAGAAATCGTTGTTGTTGTTGTAGTTTCTGTAATCATAGCACCCTGTCTTTTGCAGCACTTTCTGCTACTTGTAATCATTCATTTATTTATTTGCTCCACATGACCTCTTTGGCCAGACTGGAACCTTTGAGTTGCTGCCTGGGCCCCCATCTCTGCCTCTTCCTGGGTCTCCTCTTTCTCCCTCTCTCCTCGCTGCAATCAAAGGCCCTCAAAGCAGCCAAGGAGTTCCTATGAGAGCAAAAATGCCACATCCAGCATTTGGCCTCCAATGACCTCCCGTGGCCCTTTGTATAAAAGCCTGCCAAAAATGAGTCAGCAATTCCACTCGTCGGAACACACCCAGAAGAAGGGAAAGTGGGGCGTTCACAGGCACTGGCCCACTGCAGTGGTTGGGATATAAACGTCCCCCAGAGGCCAGAAGTTTGGGCATCGGGTCCCCAGCTGGTGGCACTGACCTGGGAGGTTATGGAGCTTTGGGAGGTGGCATTTAGCTTAGTGGAAGTGGGTCATGGGGGCGGGCCTTCTGAGGCTTTTACCCAGACCCTCTGCTCCAGTTGTTGTCTCTGTCTCCATGTTGTGAGGTCATGGAGCACAGGCCCTGCCACCTGCCACCACCTGCTGCCTGCTCTGCCACCATTATGGACTGATCCTCCAACTGCTGTGGGCCCCTACGAAGTCTCTACCCCCATATGTTTGCTTCAGTTGACTTCTCTGCCACAGCGTTGCACCACCTGACACACGCATTCATACTTGTTGTTGTTGTTGTTGTTAGGTGCCGTCGAGTCGTGTCCCAACTCACAGCAACCCTCATAGGGTTTTCAATGGCTGACTGTTTCTGGATTGCCTTGGGAGTAGATTGCCAGGTCCTTCTCCCATTTTTGCGGTGCTGAGAATTGAACTCGGGACCTCAGAGACTGCAGTGCAGCGCTCTACCAACTGAGCCAAATCCCAGTAAGAATATTGTTGTTGTTGTTAGGTGCCGTCGAGTTGGTATCCGACTCACAGTGACCCTACATACTACAGATGAAACTTTGTTGTCAGTGCTTCTTTGCTATCCACAGGGTTTTGAATGGCAGATTGATTTTTGAGAGTGGGTTGCCAGGTCCTTCTCCCAAGCCTGCAGCACCTGGTGTTCCCAGGTGGTCTCCCATCCAAGTACTGACCAGGCCTGACCCTGCTTAGCTTCCAAGATCTGACAGGATCGGATGCCACAGGGCTACTGCTGCAGGCAGCGTAAGCATATAGAAGACATTAATAGCATTACTAGTAAATGTAACCTAATTGACATGCATAACACATCACCTCAGCCATTACAGAACATACATTCTTTTCAAATACACATAGAATTCACCAAAATTGACCATAAATCAATTTTTTACATTTTTAAGGACTGAAATAATACAGAACATGTTCTGTGGCCATAACGAGTTTAAGTTAAAAATCAATAATAAAAACGTATCTAAAATATTCCCAAATGCTTAGTAATTAGAAAATATTTTACACTAAGGATAATAAAAACATAATATATCAAAAAAAATTTTTTTAAGCTACTGTATGCTAGAGATGTAGCTCAGAGGTATAGCATTTGCCTAGCATGTACAAAGCCCTGGGGTTGATCCCCAGCACCACAAAAATAAATAAATAAAAGGCAAGTACTTTCAAAGTGAGACTTAGTTGTAGATTATATCACACCAGTCTGAAAAAATGACAGAGCCAGGTTTATCCTTCATTATAACAAAAAACCAGCAGCCATAATATGACTCATCAAGCAGAGGGAAGAATCAATTTGGTAAAGAATTGGAAGCAGGGTCAAGTTTAGGTGGAATTTAAGGGAGGCAGGGTTTTGATAGGCTGAAATCAAAACATGTGGCCGTGCGTGGCTATAATCCCAGCTACTTGGGAGGCTGAGGCAGGAAGATCACAAGTTCAAGGCTAACCTGAGCAATTTAGCAAGCTCTCATCTCAAATAAAAAGGGCTGGGCAGCTCAGTGGTCAAACAGTTGCCTCGTTGAACGAGGCCCCAGGTTCCATAGACTGAGGGCCCTGTGCCTTTGGAAACAACAGAAGTTAAATAATTTGAGGGCCATTGTGTTCAGAAAACTCTTCTCTGAAGCTCCATACCTGGGTCTCTAGGCAGCTTCTCTTTGTTCATGTGACACTGATCCTCTAGGCAAGAAGAAGATATTTCATTTGTAGTGATACAATTTTATTTACCTAAGGGGGTGATTTTATTGGGTAGGGTGTTGTTTGTTGGTTTTGTTTTGATTTCATTTTGTTTGATAAAATTTTTTAACTTTTTATTTGTTGTGGTGCTGGGGATGGAACCCAGGGCCTTCTGCATACTGGGCAAGTGTTCTACTCAGCCATATGTCCAGCCCCTTACCTCATATAATTGTAAACTGCAAATTTTCTGAGCATCTATCATTTCGGGGGACTTCGCAGTAAGTCAGAAAGCAGTGGTGGTTCAAAGAAGGTCACCGCAACACATATAGTTGCAGGGGGTCCTTTTGAAATCCCCTTTCCTGTGTTCCCCCGCAGCTAGCTTTATCTGGGCCTGAGAGCTCACCTGAAAGAATTGCCCCACCGCTTTTGACCCTCTTGGTCCAATCTAGGTTTTTTCTTTTTTGTTTGCTTTTAGTTTTCGGTGTTTAGAGATGGGTCTAGCTATGTAGTCCAGGCTAGACTGGAACCCTATACAGCCCAGGCTGACCTTGAATTCACAATCTCCTGCCTCAGCCTTTTTAGTGCAGGGATTATAGACACGCCTCACCACACACGGCTCCGCCTGGGTTTTTAGGGCATCATAATTACCTGCATTGGGAGAAGGATGCGGCAATCCACTCCCGAGGCAACCCTGAGTTCAAGACCAGAGGCAATTTGTGTACTTAGCAAGAATTTGCCTTAAAATAAAAAATAAAAAAAGGGTTGGGGGTGCAGCTCATGGGTAGAGTATTTGCAAAGTTGGTGCAAGGCCCTGGGTTCAACCCCTAAGTACTGCAAAAAAAAAAAAAAAAAAAAAAAAAAAAAAAAAAGCAGTTGGGACTCACAGAATTATAGTAAAATGAAGACTCTATGGGACACTGGACTAGAGAGACTCCATGTTATATTCTGGAGAAAAGTTAGTGTATATTATGCCCTTGTCCTAAAGACTTGAGTGAGGCTGGATTTAAAAGTAATAGACTAACTGGGCAGAAGAAATATCGTGAGGACAGCAGGGATATAGGGAGTGTGGCATGGTTGTTGCTTGCTACTTTTAGCCAGATTTATGAGGAAAACATGGAGCAGAAGGGACAGAAAAAGGCCTGAAAAATGTGCCATTTAAAAAGGAAAAAAGCACTGTGGTGAGGGCTTTTTAAAGGTTATTTTGAACAGGGCCTATTTGGGCAAGGAGATAAGCCGAAGGAAAGAAAATCCCCATGCTGGGCACAGTGGTGTGTGCCTATAATCCCAGTGACTTGGGAGGCTGAGGCAGGAGGATCTCAAGTTCAAGGCCAATGGCAGCCTGTGTAACTTAGTGAGACTCTGACTCAAAATAAAAAATTAAAAAAATGAGTTAGGGGTGAGCGCAACGGTAGAGCACTTGAAAAGTATGAGCAAGGCCCTGGGTTCAGCCATCAAGTACTGAAGAAAGAGAGAAAACAAGAAAAAAAAGAAAAGACAGGGAAGGAAGGGAGGAAGGAAGGAACGAACGAACAAACGAACTAAGGAAGGAAAAGAAAAGAGAGGCCCACACTTTATGCTGGGACAATAAAAATGGCCTGGAGGCACAGAAGGAGTTGGCCAGACCTTGCCCATCTAAGGCTCCTGGCAGGTATGAACTAGCAAATGCATTTGAAAAGGGAGTGTCTAAAAAGCTTTCTCCTGGATGCACTCCTAAAGAAAGGCCATCCAAGGAAATGGTTTCTTCTCCACCTGGGCATGCAGAGGCCACCAGTACAGATTTGGTTCCAAAGGGCGAAGCGACCCCTCAGGCTGCCAGCAGCCCTTGGAAACATCCACACGGTGCTGGTTTTGCAGGCGTGCAGAGTGCAAGAGTTAAGGGGTTATGGAGCCCGCCCCCAAGATTCTGGAAGATAGCCTGCGAGGCCAGGCAACGTGTACCAGAATCTGGTGCCCTGAGTAGAGACCCTGACGGGCTGATGTGTGAGACTTTGGGGACTCTTAAAATGGTACTAAATGCCTTTTGCATTGGGAGATGGCCATGACATTTGGGGACCGGGGCAAAGCGTCATGGTTAGAATAAAAAATGATCCCCAAAGGTCATGTGCTTTAACATATCGGGTGCAGATCAGTGGTAGAACATGTGCCAAGTATGTGCAGGGCCCTGGGGTCAACCTCCAAATGCTGCAAAAAAAAAAAAAAAAAAGTTAAATCTTAAGTATCTTAGAGAGATAATATATAATACGGCATTCCTGGAACAAGAACGAAGCATCTTGCAAAAGAAATATTCAGGAAGTAAAACAAGAGCTCTTGGAAATTAAGAAGTAAAAGTATTTAATGAAAAAAGGGAGAATTATATTTATGAAATCTTCCAGAGAGAGCAAAGTATAGAACATGAAAAGATCAAAGCCGGGCACGATGGCGCACACCTCTAATCCCAGTGGCTCGGGAGGCGGAGGCAGGAGGATGGCAAGTTCGAGACCAGAGGCAGTCTGCATAACTTAGCGAGACCCTGTCTCAAAAAGTAAAAAAAAAAAAAATAAGGGCTGGGGGCACAGCTCAGTAGTCCAGCACTTGCAAAGCGTGCAGGCACGAGGCCCTGGGTTCAAGCCCCAATACTGCATCACACAAAAGGTCCAACATCTAAGTAATAAGACTTTCAGAAAACAAAAATTGAAAAAGCAAATGAAAGGAAATTATTGAAAAAATACCATGAGAAAAAGTTTTCAGAACTGATGGGCATGATCATTTTTTAGGGAGGCAAAAAGAGGTATTTAACATAATATGTCATGATGTCTGTAACTTCCTTTTTGAAATATTTCAGCAAAGCAAAGTCGAGGGTGTATCAGTCCTTGGAGAGTGTTAGGACCTTCACAAGTGTCCTTGTGGAGACTTTCCAACTTAGAACCACAAGAGCTGGTAGGTGTCCAACCAGTGACCTTCAAGTCTTTGCACTTGTCACTTGCTGACTTTGGCCACCTCACTTAAAATTGCAGCCTGCCCTGACTTCTACCCCACATTCCCAAGCTCTCTTCAGAGCCCTAACCACCATCTAACAAGCTGTGTGATTCACTTATTAAATAAGCGTGTTTCTTATCTGACATTCATGAAGATCTTTGTCACTTTTGCTCATTGGAAGATCCCTGACACTTACAACAGAGCCTGGTTCCTTAATACATTGTACAGCCTATCAGTCACGTAGAATCAGCCCTTGGTATCCATGAGTCCTGCAGCCACAGATTCAACCAACACATGATTGAAAATGTTGTTGTTGTTGTTAGGTGCCATCGAGTCAAGTCCGACTCATAGCGACCCTATGTACAGCAGATCGAAACACTTGCCGATTCTGTGCCAGGCAAACAATCTTATTTATGTTTAAGCCCATTGTTGCAGACACTGTGTCAATCCATCTGGTGGAGGGTTTCCCTCTTTTGCGTTGACCTGCCACTCTTCCAAACATGATGTCCTTCTCCAGGGATTGTTCTCTCCTGACTACATGTCCGAAATATGTAAGACGCAGTTTGGCCATTTTTCCTTCCAAGGAGCACTCTGGTTGTACTTCTTCTAAGACAGATCTGTTGGTTCTTTTGGCAGTAGTAGAGGGCAAACGTGCATCTGTCCTGAATATGCACCAACTTTTTTTCCTTGCCATTATCTCCTGAACAATGCAATGGAACAATTATTTGCATAATGTTTTTGTTGTTAGGTACCCTTGAGTCGGTGTCCAACTCATAGTGACCCTGAGTACAACAGGCGAAACACTATCCTCAGTGCTTCTCTGCTATTCATAGGGTTTTCAATGGCTGATTGATTTTTGTGAGTGGGTTACCGGGTCCATCTCCCAAGCCTACAGCACCTGGTGTTCCCAGGCGATCTCCCATCCAAGTCCTAACCAGGCCCGAACCCTCCTTAGCTTCCAAGATCTGACAGGATCGGATGCCACAGGGCTACGGCTGCAGGCATTTCCATAATATTTATACTGTATTGGGATTATAAATAATGTAGAGATGATTTCAAGTATACAGGAGGATATACATGGAATTTGCAAATACTGTATCATTTTATGTAAGGGACTTGAACATCTACAAATTTTTGTATCCAAGAGGTGTCCTGGCACTAATGACCTCTGGCTACTGAGGGATGACTCTGTCATCATCAATGTAATCTGTCCCCTGGTGAATATTTAAGTTGGTGGCAACATTTTTTTTTCTTTTTTGAGATAGGCTAGGTCTTGCTGTTTCCCAGATTGGGCTCACACTCCTGGGCCTAAATGTTCCTCTTGCCTTAGCCTCCCAACTAACTAGGAGGACTGGCCTGTGGTACTGTGTCCAGCCAGTGTTGCCACCTTTTTGCTAGTGGATGTGTACAGTAGGGCTCCATGTGTAGTTAAGCAATAGAGCACTCACCTGGCATGCCTGAGGCCCTAGGTTCAGGCCCCAATACTGTAACAAAGTCTGTGATGAACATCTGTGGACATGTATCTTTGAGACCATAAGTAACCTTTTACAAGGTACCCTGATGAAAAGGTGCAGGGTGTGGTGAAAATAGCAGATGTTGAGTCACAGTGCATTGTGACCTTTGAATTGAAATGACCATCTGAAAGTGGTTGTCAGGGTTACAGGAAGAGCTGAAGACTTCTGAAAAGCCCCTGGCCCTTGTGACATTTTTGCCCTGCCCCTCCCCCTCCATGTGTATTTAAGCTACAGCAAAAAATTAAAGACTTTGGAGCTGGATCAGACAGCCTGTCTTGCTCATGTCCTTCCTGTCTCTTGTCTCTCTCTCATTCATTCGCCCCCTACTCCAGGTTCCTGTTGAAAAACCCCGTGGGCCGGGGCATCCAATCTCATCAGATCTCCGAAGCTAAGCAGGGTCAGGCCTGGTTAGTTCTTGGATGGGAGACCACCTAGGAACACCAGGTGCTGTAGGCTTGGAGAAGGACCCAGCAACCCACTCCCAAAAATCCAATCCGCCATTGAAAACCCTATGAACAGCAAAGAAGCACTAACAATAGTGTTTCACCTGTTGTACGTAGGGTCGCTATGAGTCAGATACCAACTCAATAGCACATAATAACAACAACAATTTATTTTTATTTTATTTTATTTTTTTTGTGCTACTGGGGGTTGAACTCAGGGCCTCATACTTGCATGCTGTGTAAGTGCCGGACCACTGAGCTGCACCCTCAGCCCATTTTTTTACTTTTTGAGACAGGGTCTCACTAAGTTACACAGACTGCCTCTGGTCTCGAATTTGTGATCCTCCTGCCTCCACCTCTGGAGCTACTAGGATTATCGCCATGTGCCACTGCACCCAGCTCAAAAATTTATAAATTTTCATATATACTGACACCCTTCCAAAAAGACTGTGTCTGTTTATTCTCTTTCCATAAAAGGGCCCAGTATGGATTGGTAAAATTGAGGTAGGCATGGGGAGGATCCCAACTCGTCTACACTGCTGCCCTCCTGATACACGCAACCAAAGAATCCTTATGTTGAGAGAGACGTACAGGTACCTAGTTCTCATCCAGCCCTTCTTCTAAGGCAGCAACCTTCCCCAGTGCAGCCTTGTTCCAAGTTCTTTTTTTGTCAGGAACTGGGGACAACTCTCCAGCAATAGTTTTCATAATAAAATACCAGTGAAGCTGGGCATGGTGGTACACACCTGTAATTCCAGCAGCTCGAGGGGCAGAGGCGGGAGGATCACAAGTTCTAGACCAGAGGCAGTCTGTATAACTTGGCGAGACCCTGTCTCAAAAAGTAAAAAAATGGGCTGAGGGTGCAGCTCAGTGGTCCAGCACTTACAGAGCATGCAAGCACGAGGCCCTGGGTTCAACCCCCAGTACCGCAAAAACAAAAACAAACAAAATAATAATAATAATAACAATAATAAACACCAGTGAGAGGGATCTTGTTGCTTCCAGAAAGCTTATTCTGTTACTGGATCAAAATCGACCTTCCTGAACCCCCTTTCCACCTCGTGTAGCTCTGCTCTCAGGAACAGAACAAAAGAGCTAACTCCTTTTCTGCATGACAGGTCTTAAAATACTTGCAGATTAGATCAAATATCTTCTGAGAATAGTCCTTCTAGGTAAACATCCCAAGGCCTGGCCTGAGTGCCCTGGCTATGACAGTACTGCCCTGGAGGGCCTTGAGGTTAGCCTCCTGGCATAAGAAGTCTTGGGTCTCCCAGGCTTGGATTCAAGGCCCTATCTCCACCCTTTCCAGTTATCTGTTCTTGGTCAAATCACATCTCAGACTGTAAAGTCTTTCACTGTATAATAATAGTACCCACCTGGTAAGGTTTTTTGCTGGGTCACACAGGATGATTTTTGTGGGCCCCATCCTCCATTAAGAAATTATACTTAGTGACTGCATTGGTATGAAGATAAATGTAATAAAGATGGGATTAAATTTATTTTTTCTTCTAATTTTCAAAGAACTAAAGTATTTTTATGGTGCCCCCTAAAAGTACCCCAGACCTCAGGAGTTCTGCTTCTTGTAGTTAATGCATACATGGGCTACGGTTGCTAGAAGGAATGCAAAAGAGAGTCTATGCCAAGTATGCTAAGTGCTTAGTACAGCACAAGGGCTGAATCTTTGTAACTTAAGTTATGATTAAAAATAAAAAAGGACTGTGCAGAGTACAGAGTGTACATTGGAGATCCTCTCTGCACAAACAGCCTTATCCACATGGTTGAGACTACCAGACTTGGCTCTATCTGGAATATAAGTAACAGTTACTGGCTCCATGTTTTCTCACTGCTCCTGCAAGAGTCTTGTGAGAGATTCCACCAAAAGGAGACATTGTAACGTTTATTTTACCAAGGCAGGAAACTATTTAGAGGGATGTGCTTGAAGAATTCTAGAAGGATACATAAGAGATTAATAACAGCAGTGGTTTCCTAGGCAAGGTTGGGAATAGGCAAGTGAGATTGAGACAGAGACTTTCCACTCTGTATCTTCTGATATTTTTTGGTGTTTGAGCAACAACAACTGTTATGGTTTGGATCTAAATGTCCCCCAAAGGTCATGTGGTTGAACATTTGATCTGTAGGTGGTGGCACGGTATGTGGAGGTTACAGAACTTTAGGAAGAAGGTTCTGGCTTAGCAGCAGCCAGTCACTTTAGGAAGGGTTTTGGAGGTTTTTACCTGGACCTGTACTTCCACTTACTCTCTCTACTCTCTGCTACTGATCTGCCAAGCTGTGAGGTCATGTAACACAGGCCCTGCCATTTACTATGCCTGCCTCATTGCCATTATGGACTCTGATCCTCTAACCATGAACCTCTAATAAGTATTTCCTCCCACCAGTTTTCTTTGGTCAGTTTTCTACCACAGGGATGCACCACTTGACTAATACAACAACATAGCACTGATTCAAAAGTCTTAATAATTTTTATTTGGGGAAATAACTGCATGACATTTAAAAAAATCCAAACAGTTTTTTCAAAAAGGTGAAAAGTAAATATCCTTCCTATACCTAAGGAGTTTCTAATAAAAAGATCTAACAACCCATAAAAGATGTACAAAATCTCCTATGAAAATATAAAATTTTACTGAAAGACTTTAAAGAAGATCTGAATAAATAGAGAGATATACCATGTTCATTGAGTGGAAGAGTCAAGATTTGAGGGTGTTAATTGTCCTTGTATCAATGTATAAACAAAATGAAATTCCAATCAAAATTATAGTATCTCTTTTAAAATAACTGAGTATCTGATTTCAAAGCTGGCATGAGAATGAAAAGTAGCAAAAATAGCCAAGATATGTTGTTGTTGTTGTTGTTGTTGTTGTTGTTGTTATTGCTATATGCCATTGAGTTGGGTCCAATCTATATACAACAGAATGAAACACTCTCGATTCTGTGCCATGAACAGGATCTTATTTATGTTTAAGCCCGTTGTTGTAGGCACTATGTCAATCCATCCAGTTGAGGGTCTTCCTTTTTTCATTGACCTATCAGCCCCCAAAATGTGACATCCTTCTCTGGGGATTGGTCCCTCCTGACTACATGTCCAAAATATGTAAGACACAGTCTAGCCATCCTTGCTTCCAAGGATCACTCTGGTTGGACTTTTTCTAGGACAGATCTGTTGGTTCTTTTGGCAATCCATGGTATATGCACTATTTGTCTCCAGCACCATAATTCAAAAGCATCAATTCTCCTGTCTCCCTTGTTCAGTGTCCAGCTTTCACAACCATACCATGCAGCTCAAAATACCACAGCATGAGTCAGGCGCACCTTTGTCTTCAGTGTGACATCTTTCCTTTTCAATACTTTAAAGAGATCTTCTGTCACAGCTTTTCCCAACGTAGTACCTCTTTTGACTTCTTGACTGCTGCTTCCATGGGTGTTGACTGTAGAACCAAATAAAGCAAAAATGTGAACAACCTCAGTCTTTTATCTCCATTCATCGTGAAGTGGCATACTGGCCCAGTTGTAAGGATTTTTGTTTTGTTGATATTGAGTCATAACCCCTATGGAAGGCTGTGTTCTTTGATCTTCATCAATCAATGTTTCAAATCCTCTTCACTTTCAGCAAGCAGAGTTGTGTCATCTACATAATGCAGGTTATTAATGAGTCTTCTTCCAATCCTGATGCTGTGTTCTTCTTCATAAAGTCCAGCTACTCAGATTATTTGCTCAGCATAAAAATTAAAGAGGTATGGTGAAAGGATACAGCCCTTATGCACATTTTTCTTGACTTTAAACCAAGCAGTGTTTTTTTCTTCTGTTTAAACAACTGCCTCCTGGTCCGTGTACAGATTCCTCATGAGTACATTTAGGTGCCCTGGTATTCCCATTCTTTGTAGAGCCAACGTATGGGCCTTTAGTTATGTGGACTTACATAATAAACAAAAATGTAACAAAAAAGAAATAGATTGATAAATTTAACTTAACTAAATTTAGAAACGGTCATCAAAAGACACTTTTGATGTGTGACAAAACATTTGCACCTTGATCAAACAAAGAAATCTTTGAAATCATTGAGGAAAAAAAAACAGGGCTGGGGATGTGATTCAGTGGTAGAGCACTTGTCTAGCATGCATGAAGCCTGGGTTCAACCCCAAGCACTGCAAAACAAACAAAACAAAATAGACACAATAAAAAAATGCCAAGAGATTTTAACATGTTCCTTCAAAAAGGGAGAAAAATCCATATGGCTAATAGACATGAAAAATGCTCGGTTTCAATTGTAGTCAAGAAATGCAAATTAAAACCACAATGAGATGCTACTACACAGTCTGCATAGTTTATACTTTTTTCTGAATACATGCTATCTTTTACCATGATTGCACATTTAAAAATTTATGGATACATAAGGTTAAAAAAAATCATGGGGGAGGAGCAACATGGGAGGTAAAGAGGAAGAGAATAAGGGCAAAATGTAGGATGCCTTTTAATGAAAATCCCATAACGAATCTATGTTGTATGCAAGGAGAAAACCCTACTATACCTCACAAATACATACAAGTACCATTACATTAAATAAGAAAAACATTTTTTTTTTTGCTGTACTGGGGGGTTGAACCCAGGACCTCGCGCTTGGATGCTCTGCACGTGCTCACCACTGAGCTGCACCCCAGCCCATTTTTTTAACTTTTCTGAGACAGGGTCTCACTAAGTTACGCAGACTACCTCTGTTCTCAAACTTGCAATCCTCCTGCCTCCACCTCCCAAGATGCTGGGATTACAGGTGTGCACCACTGCCCCCAGTTTAATAAGAAAATTTTTTTAAAAATATGTAAGGAGATAGAAGTGTTAATTCTGATTTGACAATTGCACATGGTATTTATGAACTGAATTATCACTCTGTATTCCATAAATTTGTACAATTAAAAAAGCAGATTAAGTAATGAGTCTAAGATCATGTCTAGCAATGGTAGTGGTGTTGTTAGGTGCCATCGAATTGGTGTCTGACTCATAGCAAAACACTATTGTCAGTGCTTCTCTGCTGTTCATAGGGTTTTCAATGGCGGACTGATTTTTGGGAGTGGGTTTCCAGGTCCTTCTCCCAAACCTACAGTATCTGGTGTTCCCAGGCGGTCTCCCACCAAGGACTAACCAGACCCGACCCTGCTTAGCTTCTGAGATCTGACGGGACCAGACACCACAGTGCTATGGCTTGTAGGCCTAGCAATGGTAAGGTCAGTGTTTTTAAAGAGACAGTTTATGCCTGAGACCACTATGTCAATAATCTTTGCACTTTTTCGGAAGTACTCATTGTCTGTTTATCTTCAATCTATAATACCCAACATGGTTTCTAATTAAATGTATAATAATTTGGTCTTAAAAAGTGAAGCAAAGCAAATGAGTGAAAACTAAATCTCTCCACCACTGGATCTCTCCTTCCAGCCATCTCTTACGAGTGTGCAGTGAGGCCTCTCAGAGACAGACATTCTATGCTTGCAGAAGTGACTGAGCTTGCGTTCGAATGTAAGCACACATCATAGGTCTCCGTCAATCAGTAGCATTCCTCCACCAGTTCAAGTTTCACTGGGCGACCAGAACCCTTATGAGTTCCTACCATGAATAGTAGGAGATGCATTACCGAGATCTTACGCCATCCTGGGGGCTTGTGGAAAAGGCTATGGAAGACTGCCGTGCTACTTCTGTGTATCTTACCTGGGTCTGTGGCCGGGTCATGTGTGGAGAGCTCATGGTTTTGGAGGCAGGAATTAAAGATTTGGGGGGGTCCCATTGGTTTCACTCTGAAATTAATACTATAAATAAATAAATAGGTAGATAAATAAATAAAAGAATTGTAACTTGCACACAGGAGTAGGCAGGGTTTAAGTTGGTGATGTGTTTTATCTGCCCTCCAGAAAGGAATCAGAACATGGCACCCAAGGGGAAAGTCCCCCACTGTCTGTCCTGTATTCCTGCCTGTCTCTACAGCAATCTGCCCGTCTTGTTCCTGTGGATGTAGCTGCGAGGCGAGCCTCCTCCTCAGCCCCCTTTGTCCTTGATAAAGCCCTGCATGGCCTCCTGTGCCTCCTCAGGATCAGGCAGTGGTGAAGCCATTGAGGTGGAAGGTCCCTCCCCATAGGAGGTTAACAGTCAGCAGCTCTTTCACAAAGGGAGTGGGTCCATATCAGTGCGTTCATTCTGAGTCCTGACTACAAAACAATGCAGCTTCCAAAGGGATCCATCGGTCGGTCGGTCGGTTGGTCGCTTTCCCTGACTCCAAGCAGGCTTTATCTTCTTCCTCCTACAACTGGTACTGGGCTCTTCTGTAGGGCAACTGATCTCCACAGGGCCTGCTCCGACTTAGGCATTTCATAAGTCAGAAAGAGAGCGCTTCCTCAAGGGAGAGGAGATAGACAGATTCCAACACAAAGCCAGAAATCAGTACCCCAAGAGAGGCCAGTGAGCTCCCAACTGGGGGGATGAGGAGGGAGTTCACAGGCACCACAGATAGAGGTGATGGAACCAGGCAAGGCACGACTGAGATTTTGACACTGGGAGGTGGGGTGCAGTTCCTAGGCAGAGGGAACAGAACAGCAAAGGGCATGAAGGCTGCTAACTGGGGAACCCATTCAAGCAGTTCTAAGTAATTCCTTTCTGTCTGAAGCATCCCGATAAAGAGAAAAATAGCTGGGCGTGGTGGCCCCAGCCTGTCATCCCAGGGACAGGGCAGGCGGAGGAAGGAGGTTCTCCAGTTTGAGGCCAGAGGCAGCTCCTGTAATTTAGCGAGACCCTCCCTGTCTCAAGATAAAAACTAAAAAGGTGTCTGGGAATGCAAGTCAGTGGTAGAGCACTTGCAAAGTATGGGTGAGGCCCCAGGTTCAATTTCCCTGTACTGCAAATAAATAAATAAATAGATAGATAATACTAATAGCTAACACCCACCGTGGGGGCTGGGATTTAGCTCAGTTGGTAGAGCGCTGCACTGCAGTCTCTGAGGTCCCGGGTTCAATTCCCAGCACCGCAAAAATGGGAGAAGGGCCTGGCAATCCACTCCCAAGGCAATCCCGAAACAGTCAGCCATGGAAAACCCTATGAGGGTCGCTATGAGTCAGATACTGACTCGACGGCACCTAACAACAACAACACCCATTGGATGCTTGTTCTGTGCCCAGCAACATCCTAAGCACTTTCTGCTCCTTGTAACTCTCACAGCAATCTTGTGAGAAAGTGTACTAACATCCGCATTCTGTAGACAAAGAGACAGAGGCAAAAATGGGTCAATAATTCGCTCATGTGTGGTCAGAGGGTTTGTAAAACGCCACTGTCAACACTAATACTGCCCACACCACAACTACCACTGACTGATTTTCAAGCACTCTCCTGAGTACCTGGCATAGCTGCTCCTCTGATTCCGAGGCCCCCTGATGATCCTAACATTCACTTTGTGGGCAGCATAGCAATGTGGTGATCTGTTTAGCCTGGATGCGGCAATCGGAATGTCTGGGCTCAAATCCCAGCTGTCTCTAACCAGTGGTCTGGGCAAGTTAGTTGACCTCCCTCTTCTCATGCAAGAAGTAGAAATGACAATAGTACTTGTTACCTAGGTGGTTGTAAAGATTAAATGAATACCTTCAGGTAAAACAATACAGCTGTGTATGGCACCGTAGGGACTCAGTAAGCCTCTACTGCTGCAATAATAATGGTGGTGGTCAGTCATGGGGACCACTCAGTTAGGAGCCTTTTGAAATCAAGTAAACTAGCCATTCCCAAAAGCTGTCACTATCTTCTAACCTGAGAGACTATTGTTATCGTATTAACTTACCAATGTTCTATTTATTAAATAATACTAGGACATAGCTCTAAGGAATATTTACATGTAAAAGGCCATTATCTATGAAACTTACTGTTGAACAGTTCAGGAATAATTGTGTATGTTATGTGTATGTATGGGCTGGGGTGTAGCTCAGTGGGAAGAGTGCTGTTTCTCACTCTCTGAGGACCTGGGTTCAATCCTCAGCATTGCAAAAATGGGAGAAGGATGTGGCAATCCACTTCCAAAACAGTCCTAAAACAATCAGCCATTGAAAACCCTATGAGAGTTGCTATGAGTCAGATCTGATTTGATGGCGCCTAACATCAACATGTGTAGGCATATTTTATATGTGTGTGTATCTATACAGAGAGACCATGCGCATAAATGTGAGGGAGGCTAACAATTACTATATGTAGAGGAAAGGTACTAGTCTTATAGGGAGTTAGTCTTATAGCCTTTCTATATATGTCCCCCACATAAGAGATGACTCCAATATTCTAATACCTGGTCATGTGTGATTAGGACAGATGGATAGTGGCCTCAAGTGTGAGCCCAACAAAGGAGATCTCAGGGGAGTATGGGCTCTGGATCTGCTTTTGAAAACCAGACTTAGCGGTGAGTTGTTTTACTATCTATATTTGCTGGCCAGCCCATAGAGTGGGAGAAAATATTTGCAAATTATTGGATAGGCTTCTCATATCAAGAATATGTAAAGAATTTCACAAGTCAACAATAACCAAAAAACCCCCAAAGAACTCAATTCAAAAATGGGCCAAAGGTTTGTATAAACATTTCTCCAAAGAAGATATATAGATGGCCAACAAGCCAACATCATTGAACATTGTTGTTTGTTGTTAGGTGCCCTCAAGTCGGGTCCAACTCATAGCAACCCTATGTACAATAGAATGAAACCCTCCCTGATGCTGTGCCATGGCCAGCACTATGTCAGTGCTTCTCTACTATTCATAGGGTTTTCCATGGCTGATTATTTCCGGAGTGGGCTGCCAGGTCCTTCTCCTGGTCCTTCTCCCAAGCCTACAGCACCCAGTATTTCCAGTTAGTCTCCCATCAAAGGACTAACCAGGCCTGACCACACTTAGCTTTGGGGATCAGATGGGATCTGACACCAGGATAATATGGCTAAAGGCCATTAGTCATTAAAGAAATAAAAATACAAATAAAAACCACAATGAGATGCCACTTGATACAAAATAAGATGGCTAAAATTAAAAAATGGAAAATGACAATCATTAGCAAGGATGTGGAGGCACTGGAAGCCTTATACATTGCTGACAGGAACATCAAATGGTTCCGCCTCTGTGAAAAACAACTTGGCAGTTCTTCAAAAAGTTGAACATACCGTTACCACATGTTCCAGCAATTCCATCCTTAAACATATACATGTAAGCCTGAGAACCGAAATCATATGTTCAAACAGTAACGTGTACACAGCCATTCACAGAAGAGTTACTCGTAGTAACCCAATAGTGGAAACAACCCATTTGGTTGTTTCAATAATTGATGATCAGATAAGTAATATGTGACCTATCCATACAATGGGATATTATACAGTGGGAAAAAAAGAGAAAAAAATACTAATGCATGTTACAACTTGGATAAGTCCTAAAAACATGATGCTATGAGAAAGAATGCAGACATAAAAAGCCATCTATTATACAAATCCATTTATATAAAATGTCCCCAATAAGCAAATCCATAGAAACAGAAAGTAGACTGTGGTGAGCAGTGCCTGGGAAGACAGAGTGACTGCTGAAGAGAATGGAGGGTTTTTGTAGGTTTTTTGTTTTTTATTTTTATTTTTTTTTTGGTGTAGTGAAAATACACTGGAATTCGTGGCAATGATTGCACACATAAATATGGTAAAAGCCACTTCACCATACACTTTCAAACAGTGGTTTTTATGTTATGTTCATTTTATGTCAGTAAGAACAAGGTAGGCATTGTGGTGCACGCCTAGGATCTCAGCATTCGGGAGACTGAGGCAGCAAGATCCTCAGTTTGAGGCCAGCCTGGGCTATAAATAAATAAACAGAAATGTGATGCAGTTTGGGGGTAATGGGACAGGAGGAGAGCTTCACTAAGAGTTCCTAGTACCATCCTTCCTGGCTCTCCGGCAGAGGTACCAGAAGTTTTCTGTTTTCTCTAACCATTGTCATGCTCGGATATAACACCTGGAATAGCTGTGGTCATGTCACTAACTTGCAAAAAAAATAATGGCGCCCATCTTTGGAGGAGGGTATGAGATGGGCCTTTCTGTGCCATTGCTCACTGTGCCCTGAGTAAATGCTCACGGAGGAGGCAGTTAGGGGCTGAAATCCACCCTGTGCTCCTCTCCACACGTGGCTGTATTTCCTTAAGGAAGGCAGTGTTTACCCACAATTCCATGTCTACAGGGATGCCTGTGCCTCATCTGCTCAGGGCCACCATGTAGCCTAGTGACGAGCCTGGGCCAAGCTGCAAAGCTATAAAGAAAAGGAGTCCTGGCTATAGGCATAAACCAGCCCTTAAATCTGCCACACTGCACTTTGGTTATGATTAACATGAAGTGTTATCAACAGAAAGACTGATTTACAGAGAAGAAGAAGAAGAAGAAGAGGAGAAGGAGGAGGAGGAGGAGGAGGGGGAAGGGGAAGAAAAAGAAGAAGGGGAGGAGGAGGAGGGAGAGGAGGAGGAGGAAGAACAGCAAAAGAAAGAAAGAAAAATAGGAAAGAAAGAAAGAGAAATAGGAAAGAAAGAAAGAAATAGGAAAGAAAGAAAGAAATAGGAAAGAAAGAAAGAAAGGGAAGGAAGAAGGAAGGAAGGAAGGAGAGAAAGAAAAGAAGAAACTAAAAAGAAAGAAAAAAAGAGAAGTCCAACCAATCAGGACTTTTTGTTTTGTTTTAGTGAAGTAAAGAATGGAATAAAAATAAAAGAGAGAGGTAGCTGCAGATTTGACATGTTCATCCAGCTCACTCTGAATAAACCTGCCCAGATATGCCAAAGGGCCATCCATCCTCTGAAAGCCACTGGAGATCTTTCATCTAGATGAATTCTTCAGGGACATAATATCTGGAAACTTTAAATGACCCTATAAGCTATTATGGATTTTCTATGTGATCCATCATGGGCCAGCTAGCCAGTCCACGTTATTGCATATCATTCTTGACTGGAGGGGGGATAGGTAGGTTTTATAAATGTGCTGTGCAGTTTAAGTGTTTATATTTGAACTGAAAATTTAATGTTGAAGCCCAAAGGCTTAAAACAAACAGATGTTGAACACACACACACACGCACACACACGCGCGCACGCACACACACACACACACACACGCAAGAGAGGCCGGGTAACGAGCTAGAGGCTTCTAAATAGCAAATGAATAGTAAGGAGTAAATGATGAAAATCTTAACCTGGTGCATTGCAACAGTTCTCCTGGTTGCAAGTGACAGAAATTCAAATCAGCCTAAATCAAACATCATTGGCCCACGTATCTAAAATGTCCACTGGTAAATTTAGCTTTTGTTATGTGGCCCCTGTCACTTGGTTCTGCTTTTCTCTCCATTGGTATCATTTTCTTGATTGATCACACAGTTTGCATTTTGTTCCTCTTATTCAGAGGCAAAGATGACACCATGTTCTCCTGGCTTTATCCTTCTGGCAACACCTAAAGAGAGTTTCCTTGCCCAATAACTCCAGCAGGTAGCTCACGGGGAAGTCTCATTGGCCCTTCTGGGTCACATGTCTACTCCTGAGCCTTTTACTGGGGCTGGTGGGACTGTGTGCAAGGTTGTGAATGGCTAGATCTAAGTCTTATGCCCACTGAAAGGAGTGGGGTTGGCAGCAGGGGAGTAAATAGTTCCCAGGGGGAAATTTAGATGAAAGAATGGATGATGAAAGCTATTATAGTTTAGGTATGGTTTGACTGTATACTCCAAAAACTCGCGTATTAGAAGCTTGGTCAGAGTGGTGATGTTGGGAGGCAATGGGGCCTTTGAGAGGTGAGGTTAAGGCCAGGCATAGTAGCATACGCCTGTAATCCCAGTGACATAGGAGGCAGAGGTAGGAGGATCACAGGTTTGAGGCCAGAGGCAGCCTGAGTAATTTAGTGAGACCCTGTCTCAAGATAAAAGGTAAACAATGGCCTAAGGGTACAGCCCAGTGGTAGGTAGAGCATTGGCAAAGTGTGTGAGAAGCCCTGGGTTCAACCACAAGTACTGGGAGGAAAAAAAGAAGAGGTGGGGCTGAGTGCATGGTAATTGGAAAGGATTAAGGTAGTTCTCTTAGGACCTCAGTCACTTCCTGCCAAAGTAAGTTATTATAAGGAGCAAGACCAGCTCCTCCTCTCACTCTTGCTTCCTGCCTGGTCAGGTGAAGTCGCCCTCCCACATACCCTCCCGCCATTATGATGCCTCCCACTGTGAGGCCCTCCCTAGAGGCTAAACAAAGAGAGCCACCTAATCTTGGACTTTCATCCTCCCAAACCGGGAGCTAAATAAACCTCTCTTCTTTTTATGTTACCCAACCTCAAGTATTCTGTGATGGCAATGGAAAATGGATGAAGACAAAAGCTGAGCAGAAATAACAGACATCAAAAGCACATGGTACACAGGTCCTGCATGACCAGCGTCTTCAGATTCGCCCTGTGCCTGTCCTTCTCTCTGTCTTGTTCCTCAAGTCTGAATTCACTTCCTTAAACATGCTAATCATTCCACCTCAAGGTCTTTTCAAATGCTACCCTGTTAAGGTTTGGACTTGAATGTCCCCCAAAGGTCATGCATTTGAATGTCAGGTCCTCAGCTGTTTGTGAAGGTTATAGAACTTTGGGAGGTGGGAATCTAGCTTTGTGGAAGCGGCTCCCCGGGAGTGGGTCTTGTTGTTGTTAGTTGCTGTCGAGTCAGTGTCTGACTCACAGCAACCCTATATACAACAAGCGAAACATCATTGATAGTGCTTCTCTGCGATTCATAGAGTTTTCAATGACTGATTGTGTTTTGGGAGTGGGTTGCCGGGTCCTTCTCCCAAGGGAGTAGGTCTTAGAAGGTTTTTATCCAGAGGCTCAGTTCCAATAGCACTCTACCTCCCAATCTGCCATGCCTGCCGTAAGGCCCTGCCCCAGGCCCTGCTGCTGCCATGGATGCCCCATTGCCATTATGGCCTGATCCTCTAACGGTAAGCCCCCTGATACATCTCTTCCCCATAAATATGTTCTGGTCAGTTTCTCTGTGACAGCAGTGTCTCAAAAAATTAATCCAAATTAAATAAAATACAGAGAAACTTAGGGCTGAAGTACAGGAGTCACAGGGTCTTTCTAGTTGGGCAGGTGACAGAGTGACTGATGTACGAGCCGGCTGATGGAGGCGAGGCTGGGAATTTGTGGAGGATGGAAAGGCCGGAGAAAGGGTGAGGAAATCAATGAGAGAGGGCCTGGGTGTGAATGCATTCTCCCATACTTAATCCAGGCAGCCTGGGTCTCAGGGACAGTAGTGGGAACAGTGGAAGAATGGAGTGGGCAGGGCTACAGTCTGACAAGAGGAGAATTGGTGAGTCATTTGCTGAGTGTTGACCGTATCCTAGCTGTCATGCTGAATGCTGTTCAAGCGTTGGCTAACTTGAAGCCATATCAACAAGTCTATGAGGTAGGTACTATTTATGATCACTTTTTTCTCTTTTTCTTTCTCTCTTCTTTCTTCCTCTCCCCCCCGCCCCCTTTTCTCTCTTTCTTTCTTCCTTTTTCTGATTTTTGAGACACAGTCTTGTTATGTAGCCCAGGCTGGCCTCGAACTTGCAATCCTCCTGTCTCAGCCTCCCGAGTGCTGGGATCGCAGGTGTGTGCCACCACACCCAGTTTACCCTTCTCTTCTTTTCCAGCATGAAAAGTTCTTCTTGTATGGATCTCTGCGGTCATGATTGTCCAGCTGGAGGATCGATTATTCTCTCCAAGGCCTGGCAGATGAAAGTGACAGACGTTCCACCTGGCATCAGACTGCTGGAATTGGGTCAGGTCTTCTCCCTGCTATCTGACCTTGAGAAAGTCAGCCCCTCCTCCTTTGATTTCCTTTCCCTACCTTGCCATCAGGGTAACAACAGCACCCTCCTCTTGGGATCCTGGGAGAATGAAGATACACACAAAATGTTTCCTTTTTTCCAAACATAAAAGCTACTCTTGTTCTTAGGTCTGTGCCCAATGCAACAAGATTGCAAATAAAGACAGTGGCTGTTTTCCTCCTTAATAAACCCAGAAGGAATGTAAAATCCTGCGGATTGGGACTGATCCCTTTGACTCAGCAGTTTCCGTTCTGCTGCTATAGACTCGGGGGCTGCAAGAGGCTGGTGCGGAGGCATGTCATACCTTCAAAAGTCGCCTTGACTTGTCTGCTGAGAAGCTGCCTTTTCCATAAAGGGTTGGCCTCCAATTTGTAAAATTCCATCTGTAGGGGATTTTCCCTCCTATTCTCCACAGCCTCCCATAGCAGCTCCCAAAAAAGGGTTGTCAGCCTCCCTCGGGGAGTGGGGGGGGGGACCACTCAATCTTGGTCAAGGACATTGAGCTCTTTTGAATTCAAACAGCAGCTTGGTTCCACAGGTTTCTTCCCACAAGGCACATTTCAGTGTCCAGTTACCTCAAGAATGCCTTAATCCGTAATCCTCTTGGAAAACAAGGCATTGAATGAATTTATTGCTCATTGTTCTGCAAGTGGCCCACTGAATGTGGCATGGGAGTGTTATTTTACCTGGAGGGTCCCTTTTGCCTCCTCCAAAGGACCAATGTGAATATCCAGTGTTAGAGGGTAATAATACCCTTACAAACCACATACTTGCAAGAAGGAAATAGTCATTTAAAGTCATTCCGGCATTCAGCCAGATAAGATGATCCAGACTGCATAAAACATGCACCAGTGCCAACAACTGAACACGTCATTGTTCCCTTCCCAAGACCGGTGGGCTGGGGTTTAGCTCAGTTGGTACAGTGCTGCTCTGCACACTCTGAGGCCCTGGGTTCGATTCCCAGCACCACAAAAACAGGAGAAGGACCTGGCAGCCCACTGCCAGAAACCAATCCTGAAAACAATCAGCCATTGAAAACCCTATGAATAGCAGAGAAGCACTGACATATTGCCAGGCAGAGAACAGTGTCTTGGAGCGTTTTGTTCTGTTACACATAGAGTCCCTATGAGTCGGACCGGACTCCATGGCACCTAACAACAGCAACAATCAAGGGCAGTAGCTGCCAGGATTCCTAACCTTCCGAAATGCCCACCTTTGAGCTCAGTTCCTTTGATGACGCTGGGAATCCATTATCCCATGGCGGGCACAGGCCCCAGGTGTGTGAAGGCTCACACCCCACTATAAATATCCCAGCTGACCTTAGCTCTGGGCAGCAGTAGCTTCTCGCTGCTGCCACTGTTAGGTACCCAAGGTGCACTATCTTTAGTAATTTATGTGCATATGCTCTGTCTGTAATAAATCTAATTTATACTCTCTACAATAATTTCTCTATCTTTTATAAATTCTTTCACACAGGGAAACACAGATAAACCAGGGTTATCTGCTGCCAGGAAGGTACAGGTGATTGTTGATGCCAGAGAAGGACCTACCTGTGCTGGCTTCCCAGACCCACACTCCCGTCTCTTGACTCCCTTCCCGCATCTCCCCAGCACCACCCCCACCTCCCCACCACCAAAACAACTCCACTTTAAAACTTCCCACATGACAATATTTAGCCACGAGAACTATTATATACTCCAGGTGAGAGCCTGGGGTCTCTAATCCCCTTGGATTTCATGGGCTTGGTCCCACATAGGGTGAATAGCTAGCCTTTGGAGTCACTCAAATCTGGGTTCAAATCCCACCCCCACCCCTCCTAGTCTGATTGCTTTGGGCCAGTGCCGGACTAGCGTCTAAGTGTCAGCTTCGTCTTGGCGCTTGGCTGCCTTGCAGTACTCGATGTGATCATTCTGCAAACATTTGTTCTACCCGAGATAGGAGAGCTGGGCAGGGCTTCCTGTCTGGTACCTGATGTGGGACAAAGCGTAGCAGCCTCCCATGGGTGTGGTGGGTGTGGTTCGGTGGGAAAGCTCCAAGGTGATTATCAGCTTTGAGGTCCTGCTGGCTCCAGGTGGCACTCCCTAGCGATGAGTCACCTCTGCTCACCTGGGGAGTGGAGCAGGTCGAGGATCCAAGGCAGCTGGACCTGTCACTGGCCCTGGGATCAATCCCCAGGTACCTTGGGAAGATCCAGAGGGAGCTCGAGGGCACGGGAGGATTCTGGGGGACTCTCGGTATCAGTACTGGAGGGGAAGAGAAAGGGGGGCTTCTAGGCAGCCTCAGGACAGCCTCAGCTCACCCCTCTGGCAGCTGGGAGGTTGACATGATCCTACAGAACTGACCCACCCTGGGGCAATGGGGCTGGAACTTCACACCACAGTGTTGTTAGGTGCCATGGAGCTAGTGTCCCACTCATCTCCACCCTACGCACAACAGGTGAAACACTATTTTCAGTGCTTCTCTGCTATTCATAGGGTTTTCAATGGCAGATTGTTTATTGGGAGTGGGTTGCTGGGTTCGTCTCCCTCCAACACAGTTGTTGTTGTTGTTGTTGTTAGGTGCCGTCGAGTCGGTATCCAACTCATAGCGACCCTCATAGGGTTTTCAATGGCTATTTCGGGATTGCCTTGGGAGTGGATTGCCAGGTCCTTCTCCCATTTTCGCGGTGCTGGGAATTGAACTCGGGACCTCAGAGACTGCAGCGCAGCATTCTACCCACTGAGCCAAATCCCAGCCCTCCAACACAGTAGGGACTAGATATTAACAATGGCCTTGGGCCAGTGGGCAGGGCGATTGGGATGTCTCTACTTGGATGCTTTCTTTAGCTTGATGCCTTTCTGTCTTTTCAGCCCTTCTCACCCAGAACAGATCTGAGAAGAGGCACCTAATCTAGCCAGGGAAGGTTTAGGAAGAAGTGGTACACACACTGAGACCCCAAGATGGAATGAGCATGAACTGGAGCAGGAGGGGGTCTTCAGGCTGAAGGATGAACCAAGAGAGGAAGGGAGAGGAAGTGAAGGGGGGGGGAGAGGATAGGATGGGAGGGGAGGGGAGAGGAGGAAAGAGATGGAAGAGGAGGCTGGGGGAGGAAGAAGTAGAAGAGGGGAAGAGAAGGAAAGAGAGGGAGAAAGAGGGGAGAGAGTGAGGAAGAGGGGAAGTAGGAGGAGAAGAGAGGAGAGGCAGAAGGAGAGAGAATAGAAGAGGAGGAGGAAGAGGAGAAGGAAAAGAGGAGCCAGGAGGAGAGGAAGACAGGAGAGGAGGAGAGGCAGGAGAGATGGAGGTGGAGAGAAAGAAGAGTTGTCTGTTCAGGGTAGCTGAACAGGGTCCGCAGCCTTGGAGTCAAGCACTGCCTTCGCTATGTACTCTGCAGTGACTCAAACACTCCAGGCCCAGTTTCTCCATCTACTAAGAGGAACCGGCCACACCTGCCTCTCTGTTCCTGGGAAGACGTGAAAGAGCACACACAGTGAGGGCTCCCCGGATGCTACTTGCTCTTTTTATTATTCCTGGCTATTGTTCAGAACACAATAGTGCTTGGGCCATTAATGAGATGCCTCTAGCCTAGAAAGATTCTGGAATTCAGGAGTTGGTAAATTTTTTCTCAAAGGGCTGGATGAGATACCTTAAGCTTCCGAGCTTTGTTGTGACTTCTCAACTCTTGCATTCTCCTTGGCTATGTTTTGATAAGGTTTTATTTACAGAAGCAGGCATCCACTCCATTTGTTAACGTTGAAATCAGACTCTGTTACTTGAGAAGACATTTCAAGTCCCTTTGCTCCCTGGTTTGGAATGTCCTTTGCACACACAGCTATATGTATATCCACATTGGCTTATACTCTCGTGGGATAAAAATAACAAAAAGTGAGATGCCAGCAATGAAATTCCCATTTTATCATCTCAAGTGCTCCAGCATTCGGATTCCATGAAGTTCCTGATCTCATTTCTTCCTCTTGAGATAATCAGCGATTATGATCTTTATCCCAGAGCTGAAGCTCATAACTGCATTCATGAGGAATCACACAAGGACTCTCACTTTATTTCAACCCCTCCCCCTGCCCTGCCCTGGTTGGCCGTGAGCCGGTATGCCATAAAAATATTTGTTGGTAGAGACAGTTGGCCTGCACCTGCACCACTGTGGCGTCTGATCCCATCAGATCTTGGAAGCTAAGCAGAGTGGGGCCTGGTTAGTCCTTGGATGGAAGACCTGGGAGAAGGACCCGGCAACCCACTCGTAAAAGTCAATCCGCCATTGCATAATGCCTAGTGGACTGAACTTTTAAAAATGTCTGTGTGTGTACCTTGACAGTAGTTACGTAGTGTACGTTTAGAGCTCCCTCTCCTTTGGAAGGACCACATAAGATTTCAAGTGGCTATACCAGAATTTAATTGTCCAGGCCCTCCACTGATGACATTAGTATTTCCAGGATTTTTTTAAAAGTCAAGTTGAGACGGGCACAGTGGCGCACACCTGTAATCCTAGCAATTCAGGAGGCAGAGGCAGGAGGATCACAGGTTCGAGGCCAGCAGCAGCCTACATCAAGATAAAACATAAAGAAAGAGCTAGAGGTGCAGCTTAGTGGCGGGGAACTTGCAAAGTACACACAAGGCCCTGGATTCCGCTCCCAGTACCAAAGGGGAGGGGGAAAGTCAGGTTGGTTGAGATATACCTGGAGTAAAGATCTTCCTTTTAACCATACAGCATTATGAATTTTGGCAAACAGGTTCCATGGTGCAACTATGATCAAAATATAGACCAGTTCTGCTGCTCAGAAAAATTCTCTGGTACATCCTGACAGGCCCTTCCCTTCACTCATCCCGAACACCTGGCAATCGCTAGTGTGGTTTCTGTCCCTATATTTCACCTTTTCTGAAATATCACACAAGTTGTAGCTGTTTGAGCCTGGTTTCTATCACTGAGCATGGAGCATCTAAGCTTCAACCAGGCCAGGCATGTATCTGTGGTTGGCTCCTCTCTGTTACTGAGTGATGCTCCACAATATACATGTATCACAGTTTGTTTATCCAACTGTCTCCCTTCAGACATAGGGGTGTTTCCAGCTTGGGGCAATTATGAACAAATCTACTATTAATGGACACTGGCTTTCATGTGAACATAAATTTTTCTCTCTCTAGGGTAACCTTGTGGAATGGAGGTCATATGTACTTGAATGTATGACTTAATAAGCAATTGCCGAGCTGTTTTCCAAAGTGTTTCTCCACCAGCAACATATGCACACTTGCCAGCATTTAGTATTGTCAGTTGTCTGTATCTCAGCCTTTCCGATCATCATGTATAGTTTTTAATCTTCTATAAACAGTGCCATATCTGGGAGCAGTGCCAGACAGGAAGTTGTGGCCCATGCCTGTAATCCCAGTGACCTGAGAGGCAGCAAGATCCCAGGTTCGAGGACTGACAGAGCCTGTGCAACTACATGAGACTCTGTCTCAAAATTAAACAATAAAAATAAAAAAGCCTGGGAGTACGGCTCAGTAGTAAAGCACTTACAATAGCATGCATGAGGCCCGGATCCAACCCCCAGTACAGCAAAAACAAACAAACCAAAAAAAGTGTCTCAGTAAATATCCTCACACATATATCCCTTGTTATTAGGTGTGAGTGTCTCTGTAAGATATTCTTTGAACTAGAACTAACGGGTTAAAGGATGTGAAACGTTGATCTGATATTGTCAAATCACCCCTGCATGGTGGTGCCAATTTTCCTGCCTAACAACTAGCTGCGGCAGTGCCTATCTTGCCACATTTTCACCCATAATGTGTTACTTAGTTGGAGGGCATGAGGTTTCTCTACGTTGCCCAGGCTTGCCCTAAACTCCTGGGCTCAAGTGATTCTCCTGCCTCAGCCTCTGGAGTAGCTGGTACTATAGCCACCGTCTACCACGTCTAGTTTCTAAAGAAAAGTTTACTTTAGGTGATCACCACATGAATATTTTTGGTGAGTGACTGATGTTCCTAGAGCGTGCATTTCCCTACGTGGTGGTGTTGTTATTGTTGCTGCTATTGTTGTTGTTGTTAGGGGCTGTTGAGTTGTGTCTGACTCATAGCGACCCCATGCTCAGCACAACGAAACACTCTCCAATTCTGTGCCAGGCACACAGTCTTAACCATGTTCAAGCCCCTTGTTGCAGACACCGTGTCAATCCATCTAGTTGAGGGTCTTCCTGTTTCTCCTTGACCCGCCACTCTCCCAAACATGATGTCCTTCTCCAGGGATTGGTCCCTCCTGACTACATGTCCAAAATATGCAAGATGGGGTCTAGTCATCCTTGCTTCCAAGGAGCACTCCAGTTGTACTTCTAGAACAGATCTGTTGGTTCTTTTGGCAGTCCATGGTATAATCATCTCCAGTACCATAATTAAAAAGCATCAATTCTTTTCCTGTTTCCCTTGCTCAGTGTCCAGCTTTCACAACCATATGATGCAATTGAAAATACCATGGCATGAGTCAGGTGCACCTTTGTCTCCAATGTGACATCCTTACTTTTCAATAATTTAGAGATCTTTTGCTACAGCTTTTCCCAAAGCAGTGCATCTTTTGATTTCCAACTGCTGTTTCCAAGGGTGTTGACTATAGAACCAATAAAGCAAAATCAGAGACAACCTCAATCTTTTCTCCATTTATTGTGAAGTTGCATACTGACCTAGTTGTAAGGATTTCTGTTCTGTTGATGTTTAGTCACAATCCATACTGAAGGCTGTGTTCTTTGATCTTCATCTGTAAATGTTTCAAATCCTCTTCACTTTCAGCATATCCATAGCAATGGATATTAATTATTGCATAATTATAACTACTAATCAATTTAGTAATCACATTATCTTTTGTCTTTCCTGAGAGCCTCATCTGTGTATTCATGAGTGCTGTTCTCTGAGGAGCTTGAAGATACCACTCATGGAATTTGATTAATCTCCTAAATCTACTGAGATACTAATCAGGCATTTTGCCACTGCAGTTTTTCAGAATAGGGAAGCTTGACTCGCTAGGGCCTTCCTAAGGTTACAGATCTATTCCCTCAGGGTCAAAAATCAATCTAGCTTGGGGTAAGAATTGATTCCTCTAGATTGTGACAACTTTCAAACTTTTGGTACTTTTTTAGTTAGTGCACAACTTAATGGGTTTCATTATGACATTTCTATACATGCATATCATTGTGCATTGCTCATGTTCACTTCCCCCATTACCCTGTCATGCCCTCCTTCCACCTTCAAACTTTTTTTAGCTGGTACCCATTTTAGGTCTGCAGCCATAGCCCTGTGGCATCCGATCCCGTCAGATCTCGGAAGCTAAGCAGGGTCGGGCCTGGTTAGTACCTGGATGGGAGACCGCCTGGGAAAACCAGAAGCTATAGGCTTGGGAGAAGGACCTGGCAACCCCCTCCCAAAAATCAATCTGCCATTGAAAACCTTATGAACAGCAGAGAGGCACTGACAATAGTGTTTCCCCTGTGGTACAGAGGGTCGCTATGAGTCGGATACTGACTCGACAGCACCTAACAACAACAACAACAACAACAACCCATTTTAGGGCTGGGATTTAGCTCAGTCGGTAGAGGACCACTCTGCAGTCTCTGAGGTCCTGAGTTCAATTCCCAGCATGACAAAACTGGCAGAAAGATGTGGCAATCCACTCCTGAGGCAATCCTGAAACAGTCAGCCATTGAAAACCCTATGAGGGTCGCTAGAAGTCGGACACAATTCAACGGCTCCTAACAACCACCACCACCACCCATTTTAAGAAATATCTCAGGAACCAGAACATGCATGCATACTCCTGAAACAAACAAACAAACAAACTTCTATGCTTTCTATTTGTCACATCCCATTTCATTGAAAATGTGTTCATTGGGATCTACTAATAAATAGATTTCTACTGTTAGGCTGACCAGCATTTTAAAGAGTACCATTCTAGATGCCTCTTATTTAACTAAATCTTTTGACTTCTCTGGAGATACAAAAGGTGGAGTCTTACAAGCTCAGTTATGAGCATATTATTCCCATGTTCCTTTTTCTTCATTTCTTTGGGATGCTATAGCTTATGCCTTCATTAATTACTTCCACAATTAGTTCTTGGACTCTGTATGTGCACTGCCCAGTGTTCAATGCTAGTGGAAGAGCAGGCTTTGAAGAGAAAGAGGATTGGATTCGGGTATCACCTGCGTCAATTGTTGGTGATCTTGGTGAAGCGTCTTTAACTCTTGAAGATTCAGTATCTGCCCCTGTAAACTGGGAGTGATCATAGGGAAATCACGGAGTTAAGGTGTGTAAAGGATTTGGCACAGTGTCAGGCTCACAGTGGCTGCTTAACACAGTGGTCCTTGAGATGCAATTCCCCAGACTAGCAGCAACAGCACATGGAAACTCGACAGAAATGCAAATCGTCAGTCCTCACCTGGGATTTATTGAACCACAAACTCCAACGGTGGGACCCAGCAACCTGTTGGAAGAAGTCTTCCAGGTGATACCGATGCCTGCTCAAGTTTGAGATTCACAGGCTGAACACGTGGCACCATTAACAGTTAGTACTTGAAGCCGTAGAGATGACCAGCGGACACACGAAGAAAGGCTAAAGCGAAGCACCAAGCAGCCAGCAGCACCCACAGGCAAAACCTGGGTACTGACTCTGTCCTGGCTCCTCCTCCCCACTCCTTCCGCGGGGCCTGCCCATCGCGCTCTCTGATTGGCGGAGTCTCTCGCGGACCTTCGACACCCACCCAACAGTGAGGCCGCATACACTGACAGGGGCGGGGCTGCCCGCGGTGAGAGCCGTGCGCCTATTGGCGACAGGCCACGCCCCGGGAGCAGGGGCGGTGCCGCGCGTGCGCACGGCCGAGGCGCGCCCCTGGCGGCCGTTGGAAGATGGCGACTGTCTCTGAGCTGAAGGCTGGTGAGTGAGCGCGGGGCGGCCGGCGGGGTAAGACGCTGTGGGCCTTCCGCCTGTGACAACATGAGGCGCAAGGAGTCGGGCGTTGCGGGGGTCGTTCTGCGGGATCGAGGCCTGTGGGGAGCGCCCGGCTGCCTCTGGAAGGGAAGTGGCTTCCCCGGGGCCTTTTCAACGCGGACTTGGGGCGCAGGGGGAGCCCAGGGTCTGCAGGGGCCGGGGCGGGCGGCAGCCCTGCACCCGGAGCCCCCGGGGACGCCCTTCCGGACCCCGCTGAGCGGAGGTCGGGGCTCGGGCAGGCCCGGCGGTCAGGGGGCTGCCACCGCCCCCGCCCGGTCCGGAACGAAGCGCTCGGCTGGCTTCTCGGGTCCGCACGGCGGGCTATGGAGGGGACCCCGCCGGCCCTGGGGGAAAACGAGGGGCAGAGGGGTCCCCCCGGCCCGGCCGTTGCTTTTCAGAAGAGTTCCTCCTGGGCGTTTATGTGCAACGCTCGGCGATCAAGCACCTGCCTGGCCTGCGTTAAGCCCTGGGGTTCCATCCCGAGCACCAACAAAAAATAAATACACATACATAAATAACAGTAATTACGTGCAAGTCATTAGTAACATTTGTATCCTGCTAACTTTAAAGCCCCTGGGACTAGCAGACAAAGCCCTGACAGTGCCGAGCATGGCATCAACGTGCTTAGGGTCTCTCTGAGTCGGACCGGCCTGGAGGGCACCTGACAACAGCAGCAGACTTTGAAGCAGACGCCCAGACAGGTAATTGTTGTTGTTGTTGTTGTTAGGTGCCGTCGAGTCAAGTCCGATTCACAGCGACCCTATGTATAGCAGATCGAAACACTTCCCGATTCTGTGCCAGGCACACGATCTTATTTAAGTGTAAGCCCATTGTTGCAGGCACTATGTCAGTCCATCTGGTGGAGGGTTTTCCTTTTTTGCGTTGACCTGCCACTCTCCCAAACATGTAATAGTAATTATAATTGTCAGCGTCAGGCAGGTCACAGCTGTTTGATTCCATGGAACAGCTCTGTGCCCACTGCATAGACTGGGAAGCTAGGGGGCTAAGAGGTGAGATAGCTCCCCCAAAGTAAATTTAGTGGAGAGACAGGGTGTGGGAACCCAGGCATGGTGAGCTAGAGCGTCAGGTCTTAATCACTGAGCCATACTGCTACCCAGTGAATACAACCGTTTCCAGATGTCGAATAACTCAGGGTCTAAGCCAGTAATTAAAAGGGGTTTGGAGAAGGGACAGTTTAATGTCTTTGTGAATATGATTCAGTAACCATTGATGTAAATGTATATTTGGAGCACTGTGCTGGTGAACAGGCATAAAACAAGGATACTTCTGTCCACAAGAATAGACTTTTTTTGGCTGGCGTGGTGGTGCATGCTGGTAATCCCAGCGGCTGGGGAGGCGGACGCAGGAGGATTGCAAGTTTGAGACCAGAGGCAGTCTGCGTAATTTAGTGAGACCCTGTCTCAATAAATTAAAAAAAAAATGGGCTGGGGGTGCAGCTCAGTGGTCCAGCACTTGCAAAGCATGCAGGCGCCAGGCCCTGGGTTCAACCCCCAGTACTGCCAAAAAAAAAAAAAAAAAAAAAGAATAGACTTTTCACCACAGCTGGTTTGTTAACAGTGTTCTAAGCAGAACACTAGAGAAGGTTGAAATGATAGGGAACTTCAGAAGGTGACATAACTCTTGACAATTGGGAGTGCCTTACATAGACTTAAGGAGCCCTTCATACGTGTGTGTGTGTGTGTGTGTGTGTGTGTGTTTGCACATTTTTTCCCCCTGAATTACGAAGCTCTCAGTATGCTTTGTGTCCAAGAGAAACCCAATGGAAATTTGTTTGCTCTCAGCCGGGTGCGGTGGCACAGGTCTGTAATCCTAGCGACTCTGGGAGGCAAAGACAGGAGAATCACAAGTTTGAGGCCAGAGACAGCCTGCATAACTTAGTAAGACCCTGTCTCAAGATAAAAAATTAAAAAGGAGCTGGGGGCGCAGTGCGGGTAGAGCACTTGCAACGTACTCATGAGGCTCTGGGTTCAGTCCCCTAGTACTGTCAAAAAATAAAAGAAAGAGCATTTGTTTGCTAGCCAATGATCTTAAACTCTAGGGACTTTTTACCGTTTTTACACACTTTTGCAAATTTTCCTCTCAGCTGGTTCTTTCACTGAGAGGTAGAACTCATGATCTTGGAGAAGGCAACTGAAGCATGGGTTAGTAATCCACCACCAAAGTAGTGAAGCATAGGCTAGGTTTCCTAATTCCAACTTCTTCTTTGTCTAGTGAATTTGGCTGTGTATTGTGTGTGACACAGAGAAATTAGGACAGAATCGTTCCGGGGGGAGGGGGAGAATTTCTCAGTTTAATTTCCAAAGATGGAACTAGAGAACAGGGGCTCTGTAATGATCATAAGAGTATGATAAGGGTTTATTTTCCTTTTATGGACCTGTTACAAAGCCTGATTGGTTGATAACTATTCTTAACATACCTGCAAAAAACTTGAAGGGATGCTTTGAAAATAAGGGGGAGAGAAAGGTGAAAAATCTGGACTAAAGATTATATCTCTTTAATTTTATGACTAGGGATTTTTGTTGTTCATCAAAGTTTTAAAAATTTGATGTTGTAGCCAGATACGGTAGTTCACACTTGAGACCCTGGGTTCAAACCTCCAGGACCGCAAAACAAATTTGGTTTTCATGTGTTTGCCTACATGGGTAAGCGCCTTTTCTGAATTGTCATTATTGTGACATATTAATGGTACCTTTGGCAGGGCAAAGTGCAGCATTAAACTATGTTTATTTCACCAATAGTTTACAACATGGTTTTCTAACATTTCTGGGTAACATTTATTGCTCTTTTGGGAGGCACTGTGGAGGAAATTTGCTAATTTCTCTGGAATTACCATGTAGCCACTAAGAACTCTTTGGAGAAAGAAAGTTCCAGACTAATGCAAGGGGTGGTGCCAATTCAGCCCAAGCTTTATCTGTACCAAGTACCTATAGTTAAATTCCATGATCACAAGTTGTTTGTCATGGTGACCCTGCCCATCAGGATGTCAGGTTACCTTCAGCATATATAGCCCTGACATAAGGTAGCAGTGACACAGTGGTACAGAAATTTCAGAATTTCTACTCTTGTAAAGGGGCTGGAGTTCAGCTCAGTAGAGTGCCACTCGGTGCTCTCTGAGGCCCTTGGTTTGAACCCCAACACTGCAAAGAACGGAAGGACCTGGCAGCCCATTTCTGAAACAATCCTGAAACAATCAGCCATTGAAAACCCTGTGAGGGTCCCAGGGAGCTGGACTCCGACTCCAAGGCACCTAACTACAACACTATTGTAAGGAGTTGACTCCTAGGTGTCTTAAAACAGAGACCTCCAAACACCTTATATTCAGAACGAGCCATTCCCTAAAGGCTGTGGACATCAAAGGTTTCTATGCAAAGAATGTGACCTTGGCACACTCCCATGATCCCAGTGGAGGCAGGAGGATTGCAAGTTTGAGGCCACTGGCAGCCTGCATAGTTTAGCGAGACCCTGTCTCAAAAACAAAAAAGGGGTTGGGGATGCAGCACAGTGGTAGAGCACTTGCCTAGCCTGTGTGAGGCCCTGGCTTCACCCTCATAGTTCTACAGAAAGGAAAACAGAAAAGGACATACTCCTTTCTTTTATGGAGATCATCTTTTTTTCTGGACTGGAGGTTGTTAGTGATGCCAAAAACCCTTCTGCAGTGACAAGTAATACTCTTGAAAATACATGGGAGACGGCGGTTAGCTAAATGTAATTCTCTTTCCTCCTTTTTCCCTTATCAAAGAGTATGTATCCGACTATCACCCTGACAGGGAAGATGCTGTAAGGATAAGCTTGGATTTGCTTTAATATATTGAGAACAAACCATTGTGACTTGGTGAACTTTATTTTTTACTACAAATAGGGCTTGTGATCGTCATTGTTCAGTTTGTCACCGTGTTTAGGTCGAGGGCTGCAATTTGTGTCGTTTACTTTTTAAAACTTTTTCTCCACAGCCTGACTCAAAATAAAGTTTGTTCCATAACTGAGGCATTAATATTTTATACTTAACAGTTTTAAAAGACACCTTGGAAAAAAAGGGTGTATTAGGACATTTAAAAGCAAGAATCCGAGCTGAAGTTTTCAACGCCCTAGATGACGATCGTGAACCCAGACCATCATTGTCTCATGAAAACCTTCTGATTAATGAGTTGATTCGGGAGTATCTGGAGTTCAACAAATACAAGTACACGGCATCTGTCCTCATAGCAGGTAAGGGCGTATGGTTCATTGCCTGAGACAAAAGTCTCTTTGCCCTCTCCCCAGTTCTCAGAAAGATTTAGCCTGGAGGTCGCATTTTGTTCCGAAGCAGCAACATCTGAGAGACTGGAGCATAAAAGTCACATGGGCTCTTTTTATAGCCTGGACAGGTTTATAATGTAGGAGCAAATAATATCTAGAGCTTTCTATTATAGATCTTTTAATATTAAGCATACATCTTAGTAATGAATTATGATTTTTATTGATTTAAGGATCTTCAATGTTGGTCTCTCTTTTCTTCAGTTTGTTATAGATGGCTGTATTGTACCATTAACACTCAAAAGAGGAGACATTGAAAAATGTCAGGTGTCTTGGGCTTGGGTTTCCCCAGAATGAAGTACAGTGACAATTGTCAAGTTTCACATTAAATGTTTTGGATTTTTTAAAAAAGTGAGGCACAGTTTATACTCCACAACATTATCTTTTCAGTATGCAGTTGATTATGTCAAATGCATTCAGTTTTAAAACTACCACCACAATCGCAATCAAGACACAACAGTCTATCCCCTCAGTAGGTTCTGTTGTGCCCTTTTATGATCAACCTCTTTACCCACCCCCAGCTCCTGGCACCCACTGTTCTGCTGGGTTTTGTGCCTGTAGTTTGTCTTCTCCAGAATGCCATGTAAACGGGACTGTCCTGGGAATAGCCTTTTCAGTCTGCCTCCGTTCCTGTAGCACAGTACACTTGACATTTAGCCATGTTGGTTTTTACCCCTGTGAATGGTATTATCCGTAGGAAAATGGTATATTTCTTTCAAAAGCGAGTTATTAGTATAGTTATGTATTTACGGGCTTCTCAGAAAATAGACTGAAGTCCACTATTGCAGTTTAGAAGCAGAAATCATATTTTTCTAACTAAAAACTTGGGGATTTAAAAAGCGAATGTACACTAAACTGTGTCAACTTATGCATTGAACAAGATGGATATATTTTGAAGTCATAAAATCATATGCAGAGTCGGGCGCGGTGGCGCACACCTGTAATCCCAGCAGCTCGGGAGGCGGAGGCAGGAGGATCAAAAGTTCAAGACCAGAGGCAGTCTGCGTAACTTAGTGAGATCCTGTCTCAAAAAAGTAAAAAAACTGGGCTGGGGGTACAGCTTAATGGTCCAGCACTTGCAGAGCATGCAAGCGCAAGGCCCTGGGTTCAACCCCCAGTACCGCAAAAAAAAAAAAAAAAAAAAAAAAATCCCATGCAGTTGGATCTTTCCTGGTATGTGGGCTCATCCTTACAAAATCTAAAGAAATGTGTATGCCTGGAAAGTATGATTGTTATCAAAATTATATGTGCTTCTTAGATTCTTAGACTCAGTTTTTTCATGAATTTTTCCCTCCAGAATCTGGTCAACCTGTAGTTCCACTGGACAGACAGTTTCTCATCCATGAACTAAATGCCTTTGAAGAGTCAAAAGATAACACAATGTAAGAAGTTTTTTTAAAATAGGTTTTCGGATGTTGTGCTGTGATGGTAGTTGCATAGTGGTGGTTTTGTTTCATTTTAACTCCTCAGGTTTTTATTCACTTCTCCTGCTCGACAGGCCATGTGCTCGATTCAATACATGCGGCAATGAACAAGTCAGACACAGGCTCTGCTCATTGGAGCTAAAGATCCAGGGCTTCAGGGAGGACTAAGCATCTCATCTTCCATTCTGTCCTTCCTTTATTTCTCTAGCAGTGCTGTGGGTGGAGCCCGGGGGGGCGACTAGACAAGTGGATATACCACTGAGCTATATCCCCAGCCCTCTCCTTTTTAACGGTAATTCCTCTTGATTCGTTTTTCTTCTTCTAAGACTTTACTCTTTCAATTGTTTTCTCTTTCATCACATTTAACTCTTCTTCCCCACTGTGTCCTTCACTTCAGGTGAGGAATGAACTCAGATTTCTTCTCTCCAAAAAACCTTCTGTCAGCTCAATATCCGTTTTACTGTCAAATGTACTGAGTCTGCCCTCTTCTTTCATTGTATTATCAACCTCTCTTGCTTTCTCTGCATCTTAAATTGTCCCCTCTCCGTTTATACTGAAACTGTCTGGAAGAGGAGGGTGACTACTTGCTGATAGTGCTTCGTGCTTTTCTTATGTCAGTATTTCTTAAACGTTTTCAGAAAGTCCCTAAAAAATAAAACAAACAAAAAACCTGGATGGCTTGAGTATATACCTCACACCAGCCTTGCCTAGCAAGAACTTTTTTGAAGATTTATTTTCTCTTTCTAAAAGTTGATGAAAGTTTTCCATTTTCCTCCAGGGTATAATTGTGTTTGTTTAACCATAAACTGTTTTACGTTAGCCAGGTGTGGTGGCGCACACCTGTAATCCCAGAGACGTGGGAGCAGGAGGCAGGAAGATTGCAGGTTTGAGGCCAGAGGTAGCCTGTGTAACTTAGCGAGACCCTCTATCAGTTTAAAAATTTTTTTGAAAAAGGGGCTAGGGTGAAGCTTGGTGGTAAAGCATGCACAAGACCCCAGCCTCAGCCTCCCAGGATGGCAAAATAAATAAATAAAATAAAATAAATAAATAAATAAAATAAAATAAAATCACATGCCAGTTAAATGGAACCCTTCTATAAGACTTTGTATGCAGTTCATGTTCCAGGATACTATGCCACCTTACCCTGCACTTGGCCATGTCCCTAGCACCAAGCGTGGGTGTATGTGTACTTTCAATTTCAGAAGCTCAGTTTTGAGTTTCTGCAGCGTTTTGTAATATTGACCTCTATTCCTTAAATACACTTTGACATTTGTTTCTCATGACTTTTTCCTGTCTTAGTTTCCCTCTCTCCCTGATAGTGCTCTCAGTTTCTTCACTGGCTCCTTTAGGGTTCCTTTAGATCGTGGGACTCTCCGGTTTCTTCCCCACCTCCTTCTCTAAGTACTCCAGTCTTTAATGGTGCCTGCATGCTGGTGACTGTTTTAAACCTGACCATCAGCGTCTCAGACACCATGTGTCCACAAACCAAATGTGTTGTTTTTATCTTCTCAGCCTTCCCTCACAGGTTCTACCTGTGACCACTCAGGTGTGAAACTCAGAGTCCATTCTCCTTTCTCCACCAATCCCTTTGCAGGTCCCATTGATTGGGCCCCTGCACTCTTTCCCATCTGTTCTTGCTGCCCTGTACCACACTGTTTAGGGTCATCCTGACCAGTTTCTTTAGCTCCAGTCAGTTTCTTTCCCAACGTATGTTTTATCCTGCCCTGTGTCTTTCTAAACAGCAGTTACTATATTGTTTAAAATCATATAATAATTTGGCATTGTGTACATGATCTTGTCACAGTTTCTTAGAACAGTGTTTTAGGCCCCGATCTTTCTACCCCTATCTGATTGTATTTGCTCTACCTGATCATCACTCTGCCCTGAAGACACTGTGCAGCTTTACACTTCTTTGCCTTCACACAGACCGTTTCCTAGTCTCCAAGCCCCAGATCACTTCCTTCCCTCTCTCAGCTCCTATGCGAGCATCTTTCATCTTCTTGGCCCTGTGCACAGGAGTAGGGAGGGAGAAGGAAATGATCTGGGACTTCTAGGCTAGGGAACAGTTTGTGATTATTGCACTGAATTTCAGTTACCAAGAAAATTTGTTATATGTATAAAATCAGGGTGACCTGGATAAAGAGAAAAGAAAACATTTCTCAGATCCATGGATTTATATATTCCTTTCTCTCCCTCTATATACACACATCTTTTAATCTTCATGTTAATATTAAATGACTGCAGAAGCCATTAGGAGCAGTTTTAGGCTGACTGAAAAGGATGATAATTATCATCCTTTACGTTATGCTACATTTTACATCTACCATTTGATCCAAGTAAATGCAGTTTGCTGATAATGCACTCCTGAGACATTGGTATAACACTGTATTTACCTGGTAAAGGAATTATTTTGAAATCCCAGGCTCTGTACAGCTCTGTGCTGGGCTGGTTGTGATCTCCTTTTGACTGAAAGGCCGTATAAGCATGAGACCTGAATGAGTGTAATAAGCCAGCTGACTGCTACATGTCTTGTGATTAACTACTGACGTGAAAAACTGTGAACTCTTAGAGGGAGAGCAGGGCCACAGCGGTTAGAATAAATCTGTCTTGAGTACAGCAGTTGGCATTTGTTTTGGTTATAGTGAAAGTCATGATTGCTTACTGTAGAAAGTGTAGAAAGATACTGTCCCTACCCGCCCATGAACCCTAGTCTCACTCCCCAAAGGTGACCACTGCTAACATTTTCCCTGACATTCATCCAAACATGTGCATGTAAAGCACATGTATGTATATTTTCCAGCCTATATAAGGAATTGCATTCCTGCAGCTTGCTTTTCGTGCCAGGATGTATTATACAACTTCGTGTTTTCTTCTTTTAAAGATGATGAGTTATTTCCGACATACAAGGAAGTACAGGCTGATAGAGCACACACCTGAGTTCCTTCTCCTAGGATTTGACATGTTATTCTTTGTTTCTGAGGTTGACTACATAAAATGTGAAGGGTATCTTTGAAGGCCACCTCTCCTACACCTTTCTCTCCCTAGCATAACCACGGTTTTCCTTTTTGTGATAAACAACTCTAAAGTATTTTGTGTACCGTAATTAGTTTATCCGTTCTCTGAGGGATGGGCCTTTAGATTTTTTCCAGTGTTTTGCTATTGCACTTACACATATTTGAGAACCTGCTGTGTGTCGGGTACTGCCACAGGCATAGGAAATGTGACAGTGGATGTTGTTTTCTGCCATGTGGTTGTCGGGGAATCTACTGTTCCCAGGCTGTGAGCCACGGAAAGCTTGTTTTGTGAGGTGCTCCCCACAGAGGGATTTTAAGCAGGAGGCTGGTGGACCCTATCCCCTCTTAGAGATTCATGATGTGCATTATTCGAGCAATTGCTCCAAGAAATCCTGCAGCAAAAAACTGCCGTTGTTATCTCACTCAGGATCGCCAAACTTACTTGGTGAATTTTTCTGGCATAGTTCTTCACATCCTATAGAGCTGTGTTTGTGGGTACTACTAGTTACTTACTATATTTGTACTTACTACTGAACAAAACAACGAGTAACACTTATAAAACACAGACTCTGACAGTTTTTGAAAGTCATAAACATGGTATAGCTGAGAACACTGAGAAAATAATTTGGAGGCGTCTGAGTGTGACTTAGGCTGAGCAGGGAGGTGTTGTGTCGTTCAGACGGAAGACAGCAGTTTGCGGTTCGCAGGTGTTGGGACTGAACAGCTGTTATGGTCTTCCTGGCTTCTTCATAGCTTTGGAGACATTTGCTGCAGATGAGAGTATTAAAACAGGTTGATGAACAGCTTTATTTCCAGACAGCCAGGGAACTTCTTTCCGCCCTTGTTTCTCAGTTTGCCATACCCACATACTACTCATGTTATTTACTTAGTACATCTGAAACCTTTGAGCCCAGATATGTCTTGAAAATCCAGAAGTTTGCAGATTTTAAACGTAATATGGTACATATACCAAATACTAGGTCTGTGCGCGTGGGGGCCTAAAGTGGCACTTTGTAATCACATTTTTATCTTTCAGTGCAACTTGAGAAATTTCACACATAGTAAGATGATATCTACAAGAGCCTAATGTTAGCTCAAACCATGCCACCAATTGAGTTTGTGCCAATTATAAAGATAATGGTAGTTTTCAGAAGTTTTGTTTTCAGAATTGAGGCCATATGTTAAAAAATAAAATTTTGAAAATTTAGCGATCTTGAACAAATGGACCCTGTGGGACAGGTTGGCTCAAAGGGAACAAAAACACAAGTCTATCCCTACTTCTTTGTGGGGTGCAAAAGCTGCTTTGCTGTGCAGTTATTTTTTATTCTTTAACAGATTGCAGCCATAGCCCTGTGGCATCCAATTCCGTCAGATCTAGAAAGCTAAGCAGGGTCAGGCCTGGTTAGTCCTTGGATGGGAGACCACCTGGGAACACCAGGTGCTGTAGGCTTGGGAGACGGACCCAGCAACCCACTTCCAAAAAGCAGTCTGCCATTGAAAACCCTATGAACAGCAGAGAAGCACTGACAATAGTGTTTTGCCTGTTGTACACAGGGTCATTATGAGTGGGACACTGACGTCACAGCACCTAACAACAGATTACCCCAAAATGGTGGCTTAAAACAAGCATTTATTTTCTGTGAGATATCAGGAAATGGGCTGAGCTGCGTGAGTCTAGCTCAGGGGCTCGTGAGATTGCCATCTATCAAAGGCTCGACTGGGGCCAGAGCTTCTCAATGGTTCTCTCATCACACCTTGCCACCTGTGCTGTTCCTTGTGGCTGCTGAAGTGTCCTGCCCCAAAGATAGTGATCCAAAAGAGAAAGCAAGGAGGAAGCCGCTGTTACTTACCACCTTTTTCTTGTAATTAGAAGTGAGTTTCGTCCACTGTCAAGGGCAGGGCATTTAGGTTCCATTTTTGAAGGGAGTATCATACTTTGGACCATTGTACCAACTGATAAATATGTGGATAGCTCAAAAAACAAATCCACTCAGTTGTATTTCAGCGATGAGATTGGAGACAAAGGAAAACATCACTGTCCTCAGCAGAGCAACTTTCCTGCATGCAGGGGGTTAATGTAAATCCCTGGGAAGCATATTTTAAGAAAAAGAATCTGGACTTGAAGTGTAAACTATGTTTACTCGCTGAGGGACTCTAGCACATCTTCTCTGAGTGGTGGTTTTCTCACTTAGAAGTAGGGGCTGAGGGTTATGCCATCACAACATGAGGATAAAATGAAGAAAGGGAAGAGTAAACTGTAAAGGAGCTTTTTAAATGTTAGTTATAACTCAACTCTTGTGTAGCTAAAATTTATATCCCACTAATATGTGCCAGGCACAGCATGAAACACTTGACATTTATTAACTCATTTATTGCCTAACAACCTTGTGACCTGGAGACTCTGCTCATTCCCACTTATGGACCAGAAACGTCTGTGAGACTGGGGACGTTAAAAATCTTGCCAAAGGCCCCATAGCTGGCAAATGGCCAAGCCAGGATTTGGACCCAAGCAATCTGGTCGCAGGACATGGCCTTGTCTGGGCAGTGATTGTTCAACAGGTGTTTGCTGAACACCCGTATCTGTATATCGGACAGTGTTAGGTACTAGAAAATCTAATACTGGACGTGGAGTTTACAGGCTGAATTCCTGTGGGTTACTTGAAATTTTATTGTAGTTTAGATGAGTTTTAAGTTGTTAGCATTTAAAAATTGTCTTTCAAGTTAGATGGTACTTATAAATGTAAGGGCATTGGCACTTTGTCCTTTGAGTAATAACCATGTGGTGTTTTTTTTGGGTCTAGTGAGTTACTTGGCCATTTCAGTGTCAGCTTACCTTTTAAAGTAAATGTTGTAAGTTTTTCCTACTTCTGCAAAGTTAACTGATTTCTTTGTTTTCTTCTTTCTGTAGACCTCTTTTATATGGAATTTTAGCTCATTTCTTGCATGGTAGTAAGAATGGCATCCAGAACGCCTTGCTGAAAGAGCCTCCATTCCAGCCTCCAACCCCACGATTTGGCAGACAGCCGAGTGGAAGAAAGCTGATGGGTATGAGGTTTCTGAGATTCTTCCTTCAGCTGTGCGAGTACATTTCCTGCCTGTGCAGGTCTGTCTTCGGAGGAGCTTCTCCTGAGCTCTGGAGTCATAGTCTAATTCTGCTTATGTCCAACATAGTTTACCCCATGTCACTTAACCTGCAGAAAACAACACAAAATGGACTTTGGAAAGAAAATGTTGAAAGGGGGAAGGAAATGACTGTGGGAAAGAATCTTAAGTATAATTTCTGTACCAAAATTTGAAAAACCTGACTTTTGTATCAATTTATAGTCTTTTGAACAGCTGCAAAGTTCCTGCATAGTTATTAGTGAGTGATTTTTTTCTCTCCAAGACTGAAAAAGGCAGGATTGCTCACTACAGATAGAGAAGGCATGGCTGTAGGTGTCTTTGGGATTTTCAGGACACTTTCTGTGGTAGATGGTTGTTGTTGTTAGGTGCCGTCGAGTCGGTATCCGACTCATAGCGACCCTCATAGGGTTTTCAATGGCTTAGTGCTTTGGGATTGCCTTGGGAGTGGATTGCCAGGCCCTTCTCCCATTTTTGCGGTGCTGGCAATTGAACTCAGGACCTCAGAGACTGCAGCGCAGCGCTCTACCCACTGTGCTAAATCCCAGCCCTGATAGATGGTAGTCATCTACAAACAAGATTCTTAGATGAATAGACTGTATGCTTTTCAGAGCGCTTCTTTTTTTTTTTTTTTTTTTTTTTGCAATTCAGGGTATTGAATCCCAGAGCCTTGTGCCTACTTTGCAAGTGCTCTACCACTAAGCTGCACCCCCAGCCCATTTTGTATTTTGAGACAGGGTCGTGCTAAGTTACACAGGCTGCCTTTGCCCTTGAACTCACAATCCTCCTGCCTTTGCCTCCCAACTTGCTAGGACCACAGACTTATGCCACACTTGTGGCAGAGTGCTCACTTTTTAAACAGCTTTGGGTTCGTTTGATCACATCTGCGGTAAGGCCTCAGCTTGATTATTTGAGCTGCACAGATCATGGCTCAGTGTTTCCTCTGTGGAAGACAGTGGCCCTCCTCAGAAGGATGGCGCCAGGTAGGACTCCAGCAGCTAATGACCAGAATGAGTGTGATTCTTTTTTTCTTTTTTCTGTACTGGGGGTTGAATCCAGGGCCTCGTTCCTGCGTGCTTTGCAAGTGCTGGACCGCTCAGCTGCACCCCAGCCAATTTTTTTTTTTTACCTTATTTGAGGCAGGGTCTCACTAAATTACACAGACTGCCTCTGGTCTCGAACTTGTGATCCTCTTGCCTCCGCCTCCCCAGCAGCTGGGATTGCAGGCGTGCACCACCACGCCCAGCTTATGTGTGTGATTCTTGACTGTTGAAATGTACTATTAGGAAGCACCTGAAAGGTGAATTGCTTTTTGTACTTCTCCTCAGTTGCAATGGATATTGACCCTGTTAAGATAGTGTCTGTCTGTTAAGGTCTGAAAGAGAAATATTTGTGAATCAAGATATCCTCCTTTGGAGTTTACTTCTGACTCCATTAGGAATTATCCTTTGGTATAGCTTGAAATTCTGAGTTGTATGGAACATTGGAAAAGAAAGCATTCCTACTAACTTATTTTACAGTTGAGAAAGGCAAGCCTAAGAGGTCAGTGGCTCATTGCAGGCCTATAGCAGATTGTAATTAGTGGAATCAGGACACCCAGTTGCCATTTCTGTATGCTTCTCTATTGAAGATCACGGAGAGGTTTTCCAAGTTCTCTTTTCAGGAGCTGGTAAGGAGCTGACACTTGTGCCTACGATGTGGCAGATTCTCATGACACACAACAGAATGTTAATCATGCAAGTAAACAAATAAATCTTGAAAAGTTCCAAGTAATAGAAAGTTCCCTGAGCCTCTTCCCTCCTTACTTCTGTCTAACTCCCCAAATCCCTTTCCTTTTGGAAGGTACCCTGTTAGCATTTTGGTGGGTATCCCTCAGGACTCTATTTAAATTTCTAAGTATTTAAATATGTATGCACCACAAGCACATATTGTCATGCAGTTTGCATTTTTAACTTGTCATTGTGTAGGTCTATTTATGTGGTATTGTGCTAGGCACTCTTAATTTGTTGGTTTTACAGTGTTGCAATGTAACATTGTGTCTTTGTCCACGCATACAAGTACTTCTCTGTGGATGCCTAAAGTAGAATTGGCTAGTTCAAAGCCTATGCATATTAAAAATAAGTCAGTTCATATTGTTTAATTCCCCTCCAGAAAGATTCTGTTAGCTTCTGCACTTAACAGCAATATATAACAGAGGCAGGCACCCTGGTGCAAACTTGCTATTCCGGTTGAGGAGGCCGAGGCAGGAAGATCACAGGTTTGAGGCCAGAGGCAGTCTGTGCAATTTAGTAAGATCCTATCCTGTCTCAAAATAGAAAAATAAAAAAGGTGCTGGGGGTACAGCTCAGTGGTGGGGTGCTTGCCTAGCATGTGTAAGGCCCTGGGTTCAGCATCCCCTGGTACTGGGAGGAAAAAATTACCTATACAACAATATTCAATTGTCACTGGTAGGTGTTGGTGACACATTAACACTCATTAACACAGCAGCCCCAAGACATTGATTTTAATCCTGTGAGGAAAAATGACTTCTTGAGAAATTACTTTTCTAGTTTGTAAGGTTTTTATAGTCTAATCTTGATATTCATGCTAATGACTAGTAAAAAAGTTAGAAGTAACAAGAGTGTTTTTTAACCAAGTTCTGTTCTTCTGAGATTAGCGTCACAGATTAGCTCCTGGTGGCCTGACAGCACAGGGAGGGGGGGATTGAGGAAGGAAGGAAGAGAAAGGAAAGGACAGGCACTGAGGAGAAAGACAGGCAGGCAGGCAGGCAGACACTGTGTGCAAAGTGCCAGAGACAGGAGATCAGGCCACAAGGCCGTAAGCGGCTTTTGGTGCCTGTTCTGTGGAAAGCTCCAGACAGAGCTCCAAAGTGAGGGTGGTCGCTGGACCTAGTGGGGCAGGGACAGTGACCGTGCACATTATTTTCTTGATCATCAAAAATTCTCTTGGCACAACAGTGACCTCCTTGTGCAATGACTTGAGAAGAACTGTCAGCCAGATATTGCGTCCTGTTTCAATAACACAGTGAAGCATTCCACTTGCTTTCTCAGCTCTAGCCGGCTGGGTGAAACAGCGTCACTCTTACTTGACCGTCCTGAGAAGGTTGGGAAGATAATAAAATGACTAGTTTTCAGGTGGCAGCACCATCTCCACCCGAGCTCACTGACCGTAGTGTAACACACCTCGATGGAATCGGCCTTGATCTGATAGTGAGTCCAAAGCATGCCCAGACAAAAGCAGTTCTCGGATCAGAGCTTTCCAAGGGCTGGTAAAGAAGGTTTCCGCAGGCTTCCCACCTTCACAGGACAGCCAGGTCCTTCATCTGGCTGCTGTTGGCACCTGCAGTCTTGGACTCAGGGTAGTTTCTGCTCTCAGTAAAAGTTGAGGGTTTTGTAATGAAGAAGGCCTTTATCAGTTCAGCTTTCTCGCACATGTATCAAGTTCAAAAATTAGACTTCTTTTTCTTTTTAATAATACCTTCCTGAAGACCTAAAGTCATGGTGTTCCTTACAGTAGAGCTGCCTGAACTTGAGGGCAGTTGTCATCTATTATCCAGACCTCGAAAGTGGTCTTAGTTCTGAGCTAATCAGCAGCTGAGGACTTAAAAAATTGTGAGGACACCACATTGGCCTGAGGAGTGGAAAACTTAGTGTGTGTTTTTGATGCCAAAATTGCGTTTTTCTAATAGCTTATTTAAATTTGTATTTTTCTCCTATTAAAAATCATCAGAAGAAAGGTTTTGTTATGTCAGTTGTAATAGTGTGTGGGGGACTGGGGGGTCTACCATATATTCTGGAATCTAATCTGCACCTTCCTAGCAATTTTAGAGGGCTAAAAAAATCAGATGCGGATTAGAATCACATGTGGATTAGATTTGTGGTCAAGAGCTGGTTTTTGAAAAAAGTACAGAACTGGTATACACATTGTAAAAACAATACAATACAATGATTCATTATTATCACTATTATAACTTACATATTATTCATCACGTAGGACTGGCATTTAGCTCAGTTGATGAAGTGCTTGCTCTGCGTACTCTGAGACCATGGGTTCAATCCCCAGCACGGCAAAAATGGGAGAATAACCTGGCAGCCCAACAGTCAGCCATTGAAAACCCAATAAGTAGCAGAGAAGCACTGACAATAGTGCCGGGCATGGCACAGTGCCGGGGAATGTTTCATTCTGTTGTACATAGGGTTGCCATGAATTGGACCCAACTTGACAGCACCTAACAACAAAGGAGCGGATTAGGATTGCAAACTGTTTTCCATTTTTTATGAATCGCTAAAACATGCGTGCGAATTAGATTTGAGAATATATGGTATATATTCTCATGAACTGGGTGGGGATCTAGCTCAGTTGGTAGAGTGCCGCTCTGCAGTCTCTGAGGTCCTGAGTTCAATTCCCAGCACTGCAAAAATGGAAGGATTTAGCAATCCATTCCCAAGGCAATCCCAAAACAGTCAGCCATTGAATACCCTATGAGGGTCGCTATGAGTCGGATACCAACTCAACGGCACCTAACAACAACATTCTTATGAACGTAGTTTTTACATTGCATTTTTGTTGCCTTTGGATATTTAATCTCTCTGGAGTTTAATCTCTTTTGGCTGGAGTTTAGCTCAATTGGTAGAGTGCTGTTCTGTGCTCTCTGAGGCCTTGGGTTCGAGCCCTAGCACTGCAAAAATGGGAGGAGGACGTAGCAGCCCACTCCCAAAACAATCCCGAAATAATCAGCCATCGAAAACCCTATGAAGTTTGCTGCAAGTCGGTCCTGACTTGAGGGTACCTAATAACAACAACTGGGTTCTTTTAATCCAGAGTACTTCTGTCCTCTGGTCTTCCAATCTCTATAACAATAGACAATCTTTTCCTTTACTATGGGCAGAGCATTGTGAGCAGGCCGGGGCTCTGGGCTCCTCTGACCTCTCATGGAGCTTTGTTGTCTTATTGGGGTATTTTGGAAACATTTTCCACAATTTCCTGGATGATTTTCAATTTAGGGAGGAAGCTGTGCCCATGTTTTTCTTGCCACAAGAGGGTGCTGCTGGAAGGTATTTGTATTTAAGGTTTTGGGGTTTTTTAATTCTTAAAAATTTATTCATTTATTTTTGCGGTAGTGTCTCCCTGTGTAGCTCAGGATAGTCATAAACTCCCTAAGTAGCCCTGGGTGGCTTCTAGCTCATGATCTTCCTGCATCAGCCGCCTGAATGCTGGGATTAGAGGCACGTGCCACCGCCCCTACCCCCACGGACCTAGTTTTTTTGTTTGTTTTTAATGGAAGACCTTTGGCATCCCTCAGCATGCGGATTGAACTCCTTATCCTTTCTTGTGAATTCCATTCCTTACATAGGCTCATAACTCATTACATAAGAGTTTACTCCAGGTTTTGCTATTTGCTTAAAGAAGTCCCCCCGGGTATGGTGACACCTGCCTGTGATTCCAGCACAGGAGGAGGAGCCAGGAGGGTCACAAGTGTGAGATCAGCCTGGGAGACATAGTGAGACCTCATCTCAAAACGACGATGACAAAAAAAAAAAAACTAATTAAGAAACACTTCTGAATAATTAGAATAAATCCCTGATACTAAATATTTCTGCTTTTCTCAATAGTGTTTAAGAAGCGCCTTTTTTCATTGTCTTAAACTATCTACAGAACTCATAAAATACTAAATATATAAGATCCTAAATATACGTAGGTATATCTGCCTTTTTTTAGTTTTTTTCTCCAACCGTGGTGTGGAAAGAACCCAGGGTCTTGCGCTAGGCAAGTGCTCTACCACACGCTGCACTCCCAGTCCTTTTTTAATTTTTAATTTTGAAACAGGGTCTCGATATGTTTCTTAGGCTACCTCTGGCCTCGAACTTGTGATCCTCCTGCCTCAGCCTCCCGAGTCACTGAGATTACTGCTGCGCAGTACAGTGCCTGGTTTGGGATAAGTATTAATATTTGTTTCCATTTGTTCCAGATGATCACCTGAGCAAAGAGAAGGGGCCAAGCACTAACACTGAAGATCTTCACATTTCTCAGTCAGTGAAGAGATGACCCTTGCATCTGGGGTATCTAGCATCTCACAATTGTATGTACTCTTATTTATTATCCCACTGGTACCAGTCTCCTCTTTGTGTTTTGTGGAAATGGGAGCTTCTACAGACACTTAGCCCATCAAGTTTTACTGCATTGTGAATAAAAACTCCTTCATCGAGATTCTTGGATATGACTGGGAAGAAAATGTATTTTTTAGGAAATTTTTTAAAGGTCCTTAGGTCTGTGAAAAATGAAGGGGCTCTTTAGTACTTTGTACATTTGTTTTCCTCTTTTTTTTGCGCTACTTGGGGGTTGAACCCAGGACCTTGTGCTTGTATGCTTTGGAAGTGCTGTACAACTGAGCTGTACCCCAGCCCATTTTTTTTACTTTTTATTTTGAGACAGTGCTAAATTACAGACTCCCCCTGGTCTCGAATTTACAATTTTCCTCCTGCGTCCACCTCCGGAGTTACTGAGACTGCAGGTATGAGCCACTGCACCCGGCTTTGTACATTCTTTGAAAAAAAAAAAAAAATACAAGTCTAAGATCCAAGAATGTGGCTAAGTGGTAGAGAGCCTGTCTAGCATGTGGGAGGCCTTGAGTTTGATCCCCAGCACTGCAAAAGGAAAGAAAAGGAGAGACAAGAAGAGAAAAGAAAGAAGGAAAAAGACAGACAAGGAAAGAAAATACAAGTCTTTATCCATGTGACTTGTATGTTCTCTTTGGCATGGCACATTCATTAAGCTTCCTTCAGCTGGAATTATGTAGATTTATAGAAAAATTCATTCATATTTCGAACAAATTTAAAAGAATATTAAAAACAGAAAAAGTAATTCCTGTCAAGTTTGATCTTTTTTCTAAAAAGTACCTATTTTTCCAGATAGCTGTTCATAACTAGACTTAAATATCTGAATTACTACCTAAAGTTGAACTTTTTTTACTTTTTTTGAGACAGGGTTTCGCTAAGTTACAGACTTCCTCTGGTCTCGAACTTGCGATCCTCCTGCCTCTGCCTCCCCAGCCGCTGGGATTACAGGCCTGCGCCACCGCGCCCAGCTTCCTAAAGTTGAACTTTTAAACTAGGTAACAATGGTCTTTTTCTTTCTTTAGGCCACTTTAGATTCTAAGGGAAGATTTAATTAAAAAGTAGAAGGAAAATAATTTTTTAATTTTGCTGCAAGTAAAACAAAGAGTTTATTATACAAAGAATGTGAAATAAGCATGAAGAGACAAGCTTTAGGAGAAATACCAGAAAGTAATTGGTAATAGATGGCATTGTTGAAGCTCCAGGTGACCCTCGGTTGTGCAATTACTGATAGCTAGAAGATGCCAGCCCCTACTTACTTGGGCTCTGAAAGTCTTATTAAATCATAACCTTTTTTTTTTTTCCGCCAGTACTAGGAGGTTGAACCCAGGGTCTCATAGATGTTAGGCAAGTGTTTTACACTGCACTGAGCTGCACACCCCTGTTTTAGTTTAGTTTTTTTTTATTTTGAGACAGGGTCTTGCTAAGCTGACTCTGGCCCTGAACTTGTGACCCTCCTGCCTTATCCTCCCATGTTGCTAGAATTATAGACATGAGCCTCAGCGCCTGGCTTAACATCAACTTTTATTCTTCAGATAGAAAAATAGTAAGATTTCTCACAGTGCTATCTGTAAACGCCACTTTGTTTATTAATAGAGTTTTTGTAGTATAAGGTTAATAGACTCATTTCACTAGAAGCAACTAGTAGAATATCTGGCTTCTGACTGGCAGGAGTCATATGGTGTCTCAGAATGAAGCTGCGTAGGCACCTGAGTCCTGACACCAGGTAGCCAACTGTGGTCCACAGGGAAGAGCGCTGAAGGCTGCAGTTGGAAACGTTGGCATTGCCTTCATGATGCCGGCTTTGTGCAGGCTTCAAATGCTGAAACTTTTGATTTTATATTTGGTGATGCTGATCAGTGTTCACTCCTCAGATTCACCAAGAATTTTAACCTAAATGCAGAAAATTATTAATGAAAGCCCTGTAAACCATACTTTACAAGGCAAAAGATTGAGAGAATCCCTTTTGGTGGGTTAAAATAGTGTATGTCGCTGCAGAGTCTTTTTTTTGTGATACTGGGGGTTGAACCCAGGGCCTCCCGTTTGCATGCTCTGCAAGTGCTGGACCACTGAGCTGCACCCCCAGCCCGTTTTTTTTACTTTTTGAGACAGGGTCTTGCTAAGTTATGCAGGCTGCCTCTGGTCTCAAACTCGCAATCCTCCTGCCTCCGCCTCCCAAGCTGCTGGGATTACAGGCATGCGCCACTGTGCCTGGCGTGCAGTCTTATAAGGGCCCATTTCCTTTTTTAAATCTGTAATATCTGATTACGAATTCCATTGTATTCTATGTGGGAATATAAATATCTGGACTCTCCCAGAGGACTTGGTTGACATCCAAGGATGTTGGCAGTGGACGCTCAGTTTACCTCAGGAATTGCAATCATGTAGGACTTGATTAAGAAAAACACTGGAGTTTGTAATTCCAGATCCTGATATGAAGTCACCAAAACGAAAGATAAACAGAATTGTCACACCATCCCCAGTGCTTTTGTAAGCCTCACTGTGTCACTTGTTTGTCCCTAGGCAACTTTTATACTTTCAATGTGTCATTTAATAAAAACAGCTAAGCAACTCACCCTTCTCAAGCGTTGGTGTCACTGTCCTGTCACCAAGAGATGTGGGCCAGAAGCAGGAGATTGGGATGGCTCTCCAGGCCTGTCAGGCCCTCAGAAACTTTCTCAACTTTTTTTTTTTTTTTTTTTTGAGATAGTTGGAGAGTGGAGGAAGGATTGATGCCTATGCTTGGCACCAGCTGTGTCATCTTGGAGTGTGACAGTGGTGGGACTAGACGTGTCTGTCTCTGAGCAGACTGTATCGTCACTTGTGGAGCCATCCATGTATGGTTTGAAAAAGCATATTTCTGCTTTTTTGGAAAAGAGAGACCCTGTCTCAAAAAAAAAGTTGAGAAAGTCTACCCAAGAAATTTCTATACTTGGGATTTATGAGCAGTACCAGTTAACTTCTCCAGCAGCTTAAAACAGTACATGGGTTGAGATAGTTAAAACACCCAAGGTAAGAGAAAGTAAATACAAGTGCATTCAAGGAAGGAAGCAGAAGTACAGAAGACCCTTCCACTGTTCTCAAGAACTCTTCATCAGCAGCTTGCTGGTGGTTTTCTTAGGACTGGGAGAGAGTATCATCTAGAAATGGTAGAGGCGTTTTCAGAAAAACTTGAGTTCACACAAAAGCATGCTGGGAATTGGAACTGAAGAGGACTGTAGGAGAGGTGGAGATCTGAACCGTGGGCAAACCAAAACCCAGCAGGCACAGAGAGGGCTGCTGAAGATGATTGATTTAAGCTTAGCGTATATGTTTGTATAGAATAAACTAATAGCTTTATAATTATGTGCAAGAATACATTTGTGTATGATTCACATGCTTGTCTGATTATGTAAAGTCCGAGTGTTCTTTTAACCTGAAGCCAAGTGTACATGAAGGCTTAGCAGTTGAGAGAATACGCCTTTAAAGGCATTCAGGACAATGCTTCCAGCCCATTCGGTATTTGATTTTTATAACAGCTGTTATGCAAGGATTATGTGGCCTCTACATATTTTTAAAAAGTGAAAGTGAGGTAAAACCACCTCCTTAAAAATAGATTTTATTTTTGGCAGGCACCATGGTAGACACTAGTCATCCCAGCGACTCGCGAGGCAGAGGCAGGAGGATTGAGAGGCCAGAGGCAGCCTGTGGAACTCAGCGAGACCCTGACTCAAAATTTTAAAAATGAAAAATGGGTGAGGACCCAGTGGTGAAGCGCTTGCAAGGCATGTGCAGGGCCTTGGTTCAGCCCCCAAGTACTGCCAAAAAGAAAAAAAAGAAAAGAAAAAATTTTACAGGTGTTTTTAACCACAGCTAAACGGAGTGGAAAGCACAGAGCTCCCATCTACGCATTGCCGCCACACAGCCCCGACCCCTCCTGTCACCACCCTGCACCAGAGGCCACATTGGTTACACATCATCCTCAGCCCAGGGCCGCAGTTGGTTCTAGGGGTCACTCTGGGTGCACCTCTCTGGTCTGGGACCTGTGTCCACCGTTTTAGTATTAGACATGGCTTCCCTGCCCCGAGACGCGGCTGTGCTGCACACGCTCCTGTCTTTTGCGGAAAATCGCAGGAATGGGACTCTGCTCGGTGACCTTTTGTTGTCCTCCCTGTTTGTGAGAGGCTCTCACTGTGCGGTCCAGGTACAACTGTGAACTCACCGCTCCTGCCTCCTCTCCTGAGCGCTGGGGTTGCAGACACTGTCCTTGTTGCTGTGACGACTCCCGACAGAAGAGCTGTGGAGAGGAAAGGTTTATTTTGGCTCAAGGTTTCCGAGGTTCCATCTTTGGTTGTGTGGCTCCATGCTCTGGGGCAGAACATCATGGTGGAGGGAACACGTGAAAGGCTGGCCTTCCTTTCTTGGCACACAGGAAAGAGAGAAGGGGGGCAGGCAGGCGCCAGGGAAAAGATACCCCGCCCCTCCAGCCCCCAGGCACCTACTGTCTCCTAACTTGGCCCATCTCCTAAAGGTTCCCAAATGGCACCTCCTGCTGGGAACCAAGTGTACAGCACTGGGGGACATTTCATATTGGAACGGAAGCAAGGCATGGGCCTCCAAGCCTGGCGGTACATAGCCTTTTTTTTTTTTTTTTTGGTGGTACTGGGGGTTGAACCCAGGGCCTCATGCTTGCATGCTCTGCAAGTGCTGGACCACTGAGCTGTGCTCTCAGCCAATTTTTTTACTTTTTGAGACAGGGTCTCGCTAAGTTACGCAGACTGCCTCTGTTCTCAAACTTGCGATCCTCCTGCCTCTGCCTCCTGAGCTGCTGGGATTACAGGCGTGAGCCACCGCGCCCCACTCACATAGCCTTTTTAGATTGGCTTCTTTCGCTTAGTAATATGCTTTTAAGATTCCTTCATGGCTCCCTGTCTCATTTCTTTTTAGCACTGAATAATATTCCATCATTATTTATCCATTCACCTACTGAAGGACACCCTGGTTGCTTCCAAGCTCTGGCAATTAGGAATAAAGCTTCTATAAGCATCCGTGTGCTGGCTTTTGTGAGGACATAAATTTTCAACACCTCTGAGTAAATCCCCAAGAAGTGTGATTTGCTGGATCATGTGGTAAGAGTCACTTTTTGGTGTAAAACAACAACAAAAACGCTGACACTGCTTTTATTGAGAATTTTCAGACCTTCCTGACAGATGGAATCGGTGGTGAAGGGAGCAGCATCATGAGTAACTAACAGTGGAGAAGCACAGGACCGTATGAGGGTAATGAGGACTGTCACTCAAGACAGTCGAGGTGGAGCTGTGCTTGCAGTTGGGAGTTGTTTCTTCTCAGGGAGGCAGATCTGAGGGCAGACCCCCCCTGGGCTGGTACACTTTTAAATAACTAAATCCTGAAGTGCGTACCGGAGTAGACCAGGCATGGTCTCAGTAGATGCTATTACTAAAGACTGGAAAGGATCACAGTTTGGGGCTTTTTGAAGCCAGTAGCAAATAAAAAGCTATTGGATGTTCTTAAAAACAACCCCAAGAGAGACGTTTCCCTGCCACCATTTTGTTTCATGAGTCCATGGAAACTCCCATTACATGGCCCCTCACAGGAAAGACAAGCCAAGGAAAACTCTTGACAGCACTCAGGCACTGTAGCATTTGGTAAAGTCACCTTTTTTTTCTTGCAGTCTTAAAAATCACTGAACTTTAGAGCCTGAGAAACAAAGCAGGCCTCTGATGTACCTCGTAGAACAATGCCCACCTGAAGCCTCAAGCATCTGAACTCAGTGCATTCGACAGATATTTACTGCACGATTGTGAAGTGAACACACTGTCCCTGGGTACTTCTAGAGCATGCCAGGAAGGTATGAAATAGTTTATATAAGACCTCAGCACTGCCATATTTAACAACCAGCAAGACAGTTAAGGCAGAGAGTCTGATCAATGCATTTCCTTGAGAAAAACGGGGGCAGAAGCTCGCCAGCAATCCCAGAGCCACTTGGCCGGTGCTCAGCAGTTCTGAGGTTGAAAACCTGAGACTTGTAGGGCTGGGGATGTAGCTCCATGGGAGAGCACTTGCCTAGCGTGGGCAAGGCTGTGGGTTCCATCCCTAGCACTGCAAACGAACAACAGCAAAAACCCCGAAGATCTGTGTCTGCTTACTGTGGCTTCTGTCGGCCAGGCCGGGACTCCAGTCTCTGCACCACCACTCCCTACCTTGCTGTCTTGGCTAGGTTATTTCATTTCTTCACAACTGGGTTCTCCACAGTTGAATGTGGGAAGGCCTCCCTCATAACATTGCTGTCCTGATCAGGTAAGAGACTGCGGGACAAGTGTGTGCTACAGAGTTCCCACTCACTGATAACAGAACGACTCTCTTCACAGTAAGCAGCAAAGGTGGATACGGTGGCGCACCCCTGTGCACCCAGAACTCAGGAGACTGAGGGAGGAGGGAGGGCCATGAGTTCAAGGCCAGCTGGGGTTACAGAGTGAGCCCCTTTCTCACAAATCAAAAACAAAAACACCCCAAGTTTTTTTTTAAAGAATCAGCAAGCCCCGCGGAAGCACCGCCACTGAGGCCTGAAATGCCGGCTTCTGCTCTGCAGCCCGCAGGGTCCGAGCTGACGGCCTGCTTTGGGCTGTCTTAGCAGGCAGGAAGGTCACAGGCGGCCTCCGCCTCCCCCCCAGTGTGCCTCTGCTCAGCGCAGACACGGTTTCCACTCCTTTTACAGTGTAGCTGGGTAAGGCATGTGAGGAAGCAGCGCATTCATCACCTGCCCAGCGGCTTCACCCCTGGCTCCCGGGCAGCCACATGCTGCCTCCTCTTGGCTGTGTGCTTCAGGCCCCTGAGCCGGAGGGGCTGATGATGGGTGTTTCCAGGGGCGAGAACCAGAGGGCCCCAGAGGCAGAGCTCTGTGCAGAGGGGACTGGAGCCCGGGGAAACAGGAGGCCGCCGGCTCTTCCCTTTATGTCCCAAGGCCTAGAGCAGCTTGACTTCGCTTCCCCTGTGCTGAGCATAACTGCAGCCACCACTGTGTACCACGTTCATCTCACATCCATTCAAAGACTGCCGGAGAAAGCCTGGAGGCAGCTCATGTGCTTCCCATTTTACAGGTGGGGAAACTGAGGCACGGGGAGGTGACATTGCCTGTCCATGGTCAGACAGCTAGAAAGTGGCACAGATCAAACTCGGTCATCGACCCTTGGCCTTGCCTGGGCAGGTCCCTCGGATGTCTTCTGTCTGGAAGTGAACCATGGGATTAAAAAGCCCGGACTTCAGCCTCGGGGGTCCCAGAGAGCTCCTCCAGGACCTCAGTCTTCTGGCCTGCAGAATGGGGCTGCTCATGAAGGCTCAGTTGCGAGGGGCGGGGCTGCGGGGAGGAGGCGAGGTAGACGCAGAGTTCCGAGCCTGCCCAGGGTATCCCCAGTTCCCTCCCCGCTGATCCTCCGGCTCCAAGCTGCTGGGCCCCACGTGGGGCCGACGCGGGCGCGGGGACCCCTTCGCCCCCGCGGGGCGGCCGCGGGCAGCGCGGGGTGCGGGCGGCCGCGCGGCACCATATTTAGTCAGGGAATTCCTGCATGCGGAGCCCGCGCCTGGCCTTTTTGGGCTGTGTCCCATCCAGCCCTGGAGGGAGGCCCGCCGGGCGCGCGCGGGGACCTCGGGGCGGGCGCGCGGGGAGAGCGGGAGCGGCGTCCCCCGCTTGGCGCAGGGCCAGCCAGCTGCCTCGACTTCCTTTTATGGCCTGCGTGTGCGTGTGACCGGGGAGAAGACAGACAGAGACAGACAGAGGAAGGGAGTGAGATGGCAGGACAGACACAGTGACCGCCGCAGGACAGACAGAGTCAGAGCAGACGGACGAATGGGGCCCCGGGGCCGAGCGTGAAGGCTGGCGAGGGGCCGAGGCCGCCCCGACTCCGCAGGGGCCCCCGGCGCGCGGGCGCCCCGCACGCTGGGACCCAGCGCCTCGTCTGTCTCACAGTCTCCGCCCACCCCCACGCACGCTCATCCTGCAGCTGTGGCCACTCGGGGCTCAGGGAGGCCACGGGGCTGCCCAGGGTCGTGTTGCCCGCAGGGGGCACCTGGGGTCGGGTTCTCGACGGCGCCATCCCTGCCGTCTCACCCCTGCTGGGGACGGGGGTGTGGCGCGCAGGGGGCGGTGACGCCCGCCCCACCCCGCACTGTGCAAGGCTCCCCGAGCCCCCGGCCCCCGCCTGCCACGCGGCCCCCTTTCTAGACGGCAGCGTGTGAAGCAGCCCTGGGGGGGGACCACGGAGGGAGGTGAGAAGCGGGGTCCCCGCAGTCCCGGGTCCCAGCCTGGCGGGGAGACGTTGAAGCCCAGGCGGCGGGGCTCGGCCCCGGGAAGGGATCCCCCATTCTCCCTGCCCACGCTGCGGGCTGACTCCTCCCCGGGTGCCCGGAACCCTGGGGACCCGCGCTGCCCGCCGCGCCCCCGCCTGTCTGAGCGCCGCCCGCAGGTGCGCCCCGGCCTGCAGGGGGCGCCGCGAGCGTACAGCGCGGACCCGCCCCGCCCCTGCCCCGCGGCCGCCCACGGCCCGGGTCTATAAAGCCCGGCGTCCCGGCGCGCAGGGAGCTGTGGACGCCTCGGCCTGGGAGGGGCGCTAGACCTGAGCTCCCGTCCCGTGCTCTCGCCAGCCCTAGCTGGAGATCTGTGAGTAGAGCGGCTCCCCACCGGGGCGGATGGGGCGGGGGGCTCGAGGGTCCCATAGACCGAGGGGTCTCGGCTCGGCGGAGGACAGCAGCGAGGTGCTCTGTCGCACCCAGGCGTCCCAGAGTTCCCCCAAACCCGCACTTCCCACGGGTACCAAGAAGAGGCACCACCTTGGGGTGCTTATTACAGATGCCAGTGCCCGGCTCCAGCTCCAGTTCTGCGGGAATGTCTACACTGCAGTTTTTAAAATGAGCAAACCAGGGGCTGGGGTGTAGCTCGGTGGTAGAGAGCTGCCGAGCACACGTGGGAGAGGCGCTGGGTTCCATCCCGTCAAGGAGGGCTGGGGATCAGGACTCCCAAGTGATTCTTGTCATGAGGCGGTCGGGACCGATAACCTCAGGTTCACCAGGCTTTTCGTATGGAGGCGCACACACGCACACACACGCATACACAAAGTGCAGCTGAGCTCAGTGCTGTCACATAGGCCAAGGGACGCTCCAAGGGGATTTCAGAGCTTCACTCAGTTAAGAATGTGTTAAGTCAATTAAAAATCCCCAAGTGTGCTCTCTGAAGAAGGGATTCTTTCTTTTCCTTTCTTCTTTCTTTCTTTCTTTCTTTCTTCTTTCCTTCTTTCTTTTTTTCTTTCCTTCCTTTTTTCCTATTTCTTTCTTTTCTTTCTTCCTCCCTCCCTTCCTTCTTTCCTTCCTTTTTTCCTTCCTTCCTTCCTTCTTTCTTTTTCCTTCCTTCCTTCCTTTTTCTTTCTTTCCTTCTTTCTTTTCTATTTCCTTCTCTTCTTCCTTTCTTTCTTTTTCTTTCTTTTACTTTCTTCAGTCTAGGGGATTATGCACATTGATAACCCCAGGGAGATAAGGCGTTTTTTTTTTGTTGTTTTTTTTGTGTGGTACTGGGGGTTGAACCCAGGGCCTCGCACCTGCATGCTCTGCAAGTGCTGGACCACTGAGCTGCACCTCAGCCCATTTTTTTTTTTTTACTTTTTGAGACAGGGTCTCGCTAAATTACGCAGACTGCCTCTGGTCTCGAACTTGCGATCCTCCCGCCTCCGCCTCCTGAGCAGCTGGGATTACAGGTGTGCGCCACCATGCCCGGCAAGGCTGGTTATTGTAAGATAAGGTTTATTTATTACACCTCGGTTTCCTTCCAGACCCAATCCCTGCAAATTAGAAAAAAATCTCATCCAGGTTGACCTCAGGGACCCAGATACCCAGGTGGATTGCAGAGTCCTCACCGGCATCCACCACCTACAGGTGCCTTAGGTCAGGTTAAGTAAGGTTACGCTGGGGTTGCCTACAGAGCCATCACCAGAGAGTCCCACTCATGTCCAACAAAGTAGCAAGAGAAGGTTTCGCTGCTCCCGGCGCAGCTGGTGGGGATTCTGCCACTTCTGGAAAGGCGCCATGCAAAGCCGTGCAAGAAGTAAAAGAAAATACTGTACTGAGAAACTCAGGGCTGTGGAGCGTTTAGGTCTGGTATTAAGGAGTGATAAATCAACGTCGTGTGCTCACCGGTGTTTGTCAGAGGGAAGTCGGGCTGGCTGTCATTAAACTGCTTTGCATAGTTTTGTTTTCTTTGGTGCTGGCTTGTTCATTTGCTTGGTTTACTCAAAGGTCCTATTTTAGAAGTGATTTAAAGAAAGGGAGCTTGAAGATGCTGATCTGAAAGTCATCAGTGGCAGGGTATAAAATAAGACATTGAGAGCTGCTACAAGAGAAAGTCTTTCCTGAGTGTCCTCCCCTTGAGACAGCTACTGTTGCAAAAACAGTTATGTGACAGGCACTGTAGCAGCCGTTAAATCAACTAATCTCACTTAACCATTGGAACAACCTGGCCAGGGAGGCATTACAATGCCTGTTTAGTACATAAGGCAGCTAAGGCTGAGAGAGTTTAAGTAATTTGTCCAGTGTCACACAGCTAGAAGTAGTAGAATTCATTCCCCAATCTGTCTGATGCTAAGTTTATATCCTGACTCCACCATGTTTTTTCTTTACTGAGAACCAAAACTCCTTATCGATGTCAGGTTTCTGTTGAGACCAAAGGCTCTCAGCAAAGTAAATATTTATCATCATCTCCTTGAAGAAAACTTAATCTGACCTTTCACAAATGTACAATAAAATGCACAGTTCTTTCCCTACCGGAATGGTGGTCCGGTTGAAGTCAATGACCTTAGGTGGGCTGCCATCCTGAGAGCCCAATATGCGACCTTGCTGGGTTTCTTTGAGGTGCCTCCAGGGTTGGCCTCGTAAACACTGTGCTTTTTTTTTTTTATCATCATGTCTGAAATGGACACGTTATTCCGTACAAGGTATTTGTGAAGGGTTTATCATTACTTTCCTGTGGGAGGGCCGGGATCAAAGCAAACATGCCCATGTATGGTAGCGTTTTCCACGAGGCCAGCCCCAGTGTCCGGCCAATTACCCAGCCTTGCGCTCCAGGCTCTGGGGATTGCTCTGCCCTGTCCGTCCTGGCGGACCCAGTGGAGGAGCCCAGAGAAGACGGGGTTCTTCCTCCTCCTCCCTCTCACTGGGAAGTTTTACTTTTTGGCAAAAACCATCTCCTTTCCTCCATACATTGAGTCCAAGACAGCGGAGCTGATACTTGAGGAACTACTGTGTAATTCTAAAATCAGACGGATGGTAGATTTTTTTCTTCTTGAAAATTAAACCCAACTTCAAATCTGTTTGAATCACAGAAGGTCACAGGCAAATTTTAAAATCCCCTTCGATGGTCCCCTTGAACTTCAGTTTTCCCACCTGTGAAATAGGATTAATGGGAATAGCCAATGCATCTCGGGCACTTTCTCGGGATGACGTGCTAAAGCCTTTGCAGACGTTCTCTTACGTTTTCATGATGGCAAAGAATGCAGCTCCATGACCAAGCGCTGCCTAGCATGCACAAGGTCCTGGGTTCAATCCCCAGTGCCCCCCGCCAAATGGCCCCCTTTGGTATAGATATTAATACTATGGACCCTATTTTACAAATGCAGACTCTCAATAACTTCCTCCATAGCTCAACCAGCCAATAAAGAAGAGCAGAATCTACAAACCCAGATCTTAACTCCAGAGTCTAAGGGTAATCACCCTTTCAGGAGGGTGAGATAAGATAATGTGCATGAGGGATTCACCACAATGCCTGGCCCCTGGCAAACTTCAGCAGATAGTCTTTTGTAATAAATATGACCAGGGCTGTTAAGGAGCTTGCTCTGCCTGGCACAGCTACTAACCAAAACCAGGAAGCCCAGGGTATGGTCTTTGTGTAAAGCAGAAACTTGCCTCTAATTTTTCTCTTGTGTAACGTTTTTGCAAACCCAGTTCCTCCTGGGAGCTCAGTGGTGATGAGGAACAAATTCTGTTTTATGCTTGTCTTACTTCCTGACCCGTTAGGTCAGCCCATGGCTGATGCGCTCCTGTTCTCTGCGGAATCTTTTCTGAGCTCACCCGTGGTGTGTCTTGACCATGGCACTTTGACTCCCTGGTTCTCTTCCCGTCACCCCTGGCCATTAATCACTTTCACCCATAGCTGCATGATGGAGGACACTCGTTGGAGAGAGCCAGGCAAGAATTTGAGGGAACTCTTGTATGGGATCAGAATACAGCAGTCTCCTGCCATTCCAGAAGCAGGGTGGGGGTGGTCAGGCAGCTCTGATTTCCAGGAAGGCTTCAGGGACCCATCCTCATTGAAGTCACTGAGAAGGGGTCATAGAACTGGCCTGCTCACACATCCACACTTGAACTTTCGTCCATGTCTATGGATTCAATCAACTGGATTGAAAACTTTTAAAAATTGCATCTGTGCTGCACATGTACAGACATTTTTGGTCACTATTCCCTAAACCATACAGTATGTTGTTGTTGTTGTTGTTAGGTTCCATCAATTTGTGTCCGACTCATAGCGACCCTTATAGGTTTTTCAATGGCTGACTATTTCGGGATTGCCTCGGGAGTGAGCTATGCACACAGTCTTTTTATGTCACTGTGTTTCTTCTCATTTCGAGTCATGCCACATCAGTAAAAGGAGGTTCCCAGGGGCTTTACTTCATTCCCCATCATTTAAGGTTGACTCTACTTTGAGGAGGCAACTCTTCCCCAGTTGTCTCTTGAATGCCTTTCAGCCTGGAGGGCTCATTTTCCAGGACTATATTTGACAGTGCGTCTCTGCCGTTCATAGAGTTTTCAATGGCTGATTGTTTCAGGAGTGGGCTACTGGGTCCTTCTCCCTAGACTGTCTTAGTCTGGAAGCTCAGCTGAAACCTGTCCACCATGGGTGTCCTGCTGGCATCTGAAACACCGGTGGCATAGCTTTCAGCATCACAGCAACACACAAGCCCCCACAGCAGGACAAGCTGACAGACACATGGGAGTGTGTAACTTAGCAAGATAAAAAAATAAAAATGGGGCTAGGGGTGCAGCTCAATGGTAGGGTACTTACAAGGTAGGTGCAAGGCCCAGGGTTCAACTCCCCAGTACCAAAAACCAAAAATATGAGATAACAGATAGACAAAAACCCCACATCTGGGGAAGGCAGATGCAGTGGGTGCATGCCTGTAATCCCAAAATTCGGCAGGCTGAGGCAGGAGGATACCACATTCGAGGCTGGAGGCAGCCTGTGCAACTTAGCAAGACTTTGTCTCAGAATCAGAGGTCATACAGGACATTGGACATGGGACACGTGGAGGAGGAGGGGCTTAGGGGACGAGGAAAAGGGTGGTGGGTGGAGAGGCCCCTGGAGGTCACCCCTAGCCTGATGCCTTCACTGCGCACGGCTGACCTTGCTGGTGGCCTCCCTCTTGGATTTGGCTGGAAGATGCCCTCGGCATTAATCGTCTCTCTCAGCCAGCCCCTTCGTTTACTCTAAAGCTGTGCTTCGCATCTGGGGACAGCTTTGCCCCCCACCCCAAGGGGACATCTGGTCATGTCTGGACATTTTGATGGTCATGGCTTAGGGGACGATGGCTACTGGCATGGAGTAGATGGAGGCCAAGGGTGCTGCTGAATCCTACCCCACAAAGGACAGCGCCCCACAGAAAGAATTGTCCAGCCATGCCGGGTGCGGTGGCGCACGCCTGTAATTCCAGCGGCTGGGGAGGCGGAGGCAGGAGGATCGTAAGTTCAAGACCAGAGGCAGTCTGTATAATTTAGCGAGACCCTGTCTCAAAAAAATAAAAAAAAATGGGTTGGGGGTGCAGCTCAGTGGTCCAGCACTTGCAAAGCATGCATGTGTGAGGCCCTGGCTTCAACCCCCAGTACTGCCAAAAAAAAAAAAAAAAAGAATTGCCCGGCCTCCAACTGTCCGGTCAATAGTGGGAAACAGGGAAACCTGCTTGGGAGTGAGGGCCACCGCGGCAGCGAGCAGGCCAAGCGGCTCTCTGTGCAGCGCGGGGGGAACCCTGCTGCTGAGCCCTGCTGGCAATTTTTTGGTTTTTGTTTGATTGAATCAGGGTCTCCTTCTGTAGCCCGGCCTGGCCTCATTCCTCCTACCTCAGTTCCCCAAGTGCTGGGGTGACAGTCTCGTGCCACCAGGCCTGTGATTTACAAGCTACTTTTCTCTTTCTTTGAGCAGAGCCTCGCACCTTTTACCTCACCGTCACTGTTCCAAATGGTGAAAACCCCAGGCTCGGGGTGCATCCTGAGGCGAGTCCTCATAACAGCCAAGCCACGCTATCGTGAGCCTTCAAGTTGTCAGGAGCAGCTGAGGGGGCGTCCAGGGCGTGCCTATAGGTCCTTCTGTTCCCAGGTTACTGTCTGTTGCAAAGAAGGTAGACAAAATGCTGGAGGGCCTTGAAAATGCATCCTTGTGCTGATTCCATCTTCACTAGCCCACAGGGATGGGCAAGGTACGGAACCCCTGTGTGCCTCAGTTTCCTCATTTATAAAGGAGTCATGGTGTGTCTCAGGGCCTTTGAAGGGATTAAATGAGATAGGAGCTGGCACTATAATTCAGCAGCTATTGTTACTACTGTTGGTATTATTAACTTGGCTCACTGTATTTTCTTAAGGGCAAATAGGTAACCGCACGTGTTTTTGGGAGCCCCGAGATTATAGAAGTGAAGTAGCTTTTGGATTTCAAGATCTGCCAAGAACCTGAATGTCTTGATGCATGCTCTGTGCCTCAGTGGAAGGCAGGGAAGACGGAGCACCTTCCTCATGGATTCGACATCAGTGTCATGTTGGAAAAGCTTTGCAACCTCCCTAGTCCCGCCTCGCTCCCAATGTTCCAGGGCGCCAGGGTTCCAAGGACCGCAGTCTGGGAAATGCCATTCCAGCCCTCTTTCCTTTGACCAAAGCAGATCTCTCACTCCATTACTGTCCAAGGCGTCAAAGCCGCGGGGAGCGAGCCAGCGGCTCGCACCCCCTTTTGTGGACAGAGACTGAATCTTCGCACTTGACCTTGTTTGTGTTTCTGTGTCTTAGACTGAATGCAGTGCTTGGCAGTGCAGATCTGTGAGTCCTTTTATCTTTCTGCTGAACTTTTTTGCTGTTTCTTCTAACTCAAGCAACTCACTCACATGGCAGTTAGAAAGAGCCCACCTGACAGGCTGCTCAGCACAAATGAAAGGCTCTGTTTGTCCTCCTGGCACGATTGGCTGCCATTTGGAAAACTCGTTGATTATACAATAACCTCAGTACACTTGCTGAATGTATGCTTAAGTGGGTAAGATGATACATCTTACGTCAGGTGTATTTCATCTTACGTCAGGTGTATTTCACCGCAGTCAAAGAAAAGTGCAGCTTAGGTCCAAAAGCGCTCCTAACGTGGATGTGTGGCTTGATGAGTTTTCCTATGCGTGAGTTCATGCGGCTGGTGCTTGGATCAAGAAAGAGAGTGTCAGCCAGGTGCTGCGGCACATGCCTGCGATCCCGGTGACTCAGGAGATGGAGGCAGGAGAGTCGCGAGTTCAAGGCCAGAGATAACCCGCACAATGTCACAATATTCTGTTTCAAAATAAAAAATTACAAAAGGACTGGGAGGGCAGCTCAGTGGTGGAGGACTTGCGAAGTATTGCAAGGCCATGGGTTCAACCCCCCAGTATAGAAAAAAAGGGGGGGGGGAAAACACCAGCCACATCTGCTCCCGTCCCATTTCTCTTCTGTCTTCAGCTCTGTCAACAAAGTGGCAGTATGTCTTGCAGCGTCTTGTAAGAACCAAGGGCCTATCCGCTGAAAAATTTGCTGCATTGCCTACTCTGTTGCCTGCTTCACTAAACTGACTTTGGCTACACTAGAACAGAACTCACACTGGCAAGGCACTCCTGTGGCTTTGGCTGATAAACCCAATAAATCAGTTCAACTACTGGTGCTTTCTGTTAGGAAGAACAGAGTGGTTTGCAGCACAAGGAAGTGGGAAAGGATGTAGAAAGGGAAGACATGGGGCATACGGCATTTCACCGCATCCTGACAGCCCTGGGACGTTCCTCTTACATCCCAGTACTAATCCATGCATAATCAGAGTCCCAGAGATGACATCAGTGCTCCAAAGCACATCTTCCGTAGGAGCACAACTGGACTTGAACCTGGATCTGGTTCTTAAGTCTGCACATCTTCCCCTCACTACAGGTTAGGTTACCTCCAAGAAAGGTGTCAGTCCAAGCTTCATCCACACCCATCAGCATGCACTAAGTTGATTAAAATGTCACAGACCGGAAATGTCTTGATTCTCTTTGTTCTTTCTTTTTTCGAGTCCTTTTTGATTCATTCCTTTTCATCTGTACTTCACTCAGTAAAGACACTGTCATTCATCCTGTAGCTTTTTGTTTTTTGAACTTTGTTGCATGCCCTTGACATTGCTTCATGTGCCCCCTGTGCCCGGCATTTCCTTATGAAAATGCTTTGTTGGCAGCAGCGGTACTTCCTTTGGCTTCCCATCTGAGGCATTTAGTGGCTCTTCTGCTCCCTCTGTTGCGGTGTGAAGATTAATTCATAGGGTTCGGTGGTGCCAGCCTGGTCCCGTGCGCTATAAAGTTCTCCATCAGCTTTTCATCTAGTGCTGTCAGGTTTAAAGCATGACCCCCGGGCCAGGGTCACAAGCATCTATCCCCTGAGAAATGCACATTCTTGGGGCTGGAGGGGTAGCTCAGTGGGAGACAAGTTGTACATGCTTAGCATGAGCAAGGTCCTGGGTTGATCTCCAGCCCCTCAAAAATCCCCCAACCAAACAACAAGGAAAAACAAAAGCAAAAAACTCTCTGGCCCCATCCAGATCTGCTGACTCAGAAACCCAAAAAAAGAGGGGAGGGAGCATGAGAATCACCTGTCCACTGGTTTTAGCTACTCCTGAAAGTCCTTGCCACTATCCATATTTTTGTTAGGAGTTACAAAATGATTACCTTCTAGTCTTATCATTTCTTATTAATTAGCTGGAATTCTTCCCTATAGGAGGGATGTTTCTTAAGGTAGGTAAATGGAGGCAGTGTAAATGGAGAGGGATAATATTCTCAGGCTTATTATGTTCTTTCTTTCTTTTTTTTTTTTTTTTTTTTTTTTTGGTGTGTGTACTGGGGGTTGAACCCAGGGCCTCACACTTGCGTGCTCTGCAAGTGCTGGACCACTGAGCTACCACCTCCAGCCCATGTTTTTACTTTTTGAGACAGGGTCTCGCTAAGTTACGCAGACTGCCTCTGGTCTCAAATTTGTGATCCTCCTGCCTCCACCTCCCAAGCCGCCGGGATTACAGGTGTGCACCACTGCGCCCGGCTTGGGCTTATTATATTCTAAGGGAAATTCAATAACAATTTTCAAACACTGGCAGACATGATTGTTAAACCTAGGACAGCAGATTTCTCTACAACCCTTTATTTCAATTTTTGAATAACTGCAGTGATCAACAGTGATCATTCAGATTTAGGGGATGATTCACTTAGTTCTCCATCTTTTCTTTCTTTTTAAAAGACCAAGTGCCCTGGGAGAATAACCTTTCCTGCTGATCAAGGAGCTCCTGGTTTTTATTCTTGTTATTTTCATTGTTGAAAGAGAAACAGAGCTATTAGGACAGCGGCCCCTTCCATTTTGCCTTGTGAACTCTGCATCCCCTACAGTGGTTTCTGTTACAGTTGCGGCTGCCTGGCCCTGGGAACCCAGTCATGGGATAAGGGGTTCACTCCATCACACTGAGATTGGGACCCACCTTGGGGACAGAAGGTGTAATTTTTTTCATCTGAAGTAGAGACATCAACTCCACAGTAGGTCCTGTGGCTGTTGACAGTAACTGAGCAGGGAGTGGCTTAGCTTTTTGGTGCACAGCAGTGGGAAGTGAGGGACAGATGGGGCAGCTTAGGAGCAGGTGTCACTAGGGGCGAATCAATCATAAGCAGTCCCCAAATTGAAAGGACATTTAGTGACTCAAAATCTTATATAGACACTTCTCCTTTTCAATTATTTAGTTACCCTGAGGAATAATTTATATAGAAATGGCAGAATCAATAAATTGGCTTTCCAGCTTCTTTCCCAGTTTTCAGTAAAATGTGTTAGTTCCCTCTCCTTTTGTAAGGATGGCCGATGAATTTTTTATGTCATTATGAACCCCTAGATTTAAACATATTTGTCTTTTGGTTATTATGGTGTTTATGTTGTTGTTTTGTGACCTGGGGCCTCAAGCATGCTAGACAAGTACTTTCTCACTTAGCCATACCCCTCTATAGTTGTTTTTAAAACTGATGTTCAAGTAGTTCCATATTGAACCATATGAAAACATAGTTTAGTATTTGAATGTGCATGCTTCTAAGCTTCTTTTAAAAAGTAGACATATACATATAAAATTATAAAGAAATTATTTTTAAAAGATTTTTAGTAACTTTTCAGTTGGTGTACAAATTAACGGATTTCATTATGACATCTCTGTACATTCAGAAAATTATGTATATTTTAATTAGCTTTATTGGCCTACAGTCTACAAACAGCAAAAGTCACCAGTTTCTCTTCAAGTCATTGACTTTTAAGTGTACTGCTACATGAATTTGGGCAAATGTATGCAGTCAGGTGCTCACCACCATAATGGTGATATGGAACATTCTTATCACCCCTGAAATTCTGTGGGACCCTTGGCAACTGCTAATCTGCTGTTGCTATAATTGTTCCTTTTTAAGACTTCCATGCCAAAGGAATAAAGCCATAAAGCATCCAATTATGTCACGTTCAGGGAAATGGATGCAGCCAGAGATCATTATTTTAAGTGAAATAAGCCAGACTCAGAAAGACAAATACCACATATTCTCTCCCATATGTGGAAGCTAGAGTGTGTGTGTGTGTCTACACTGGGGTTCCAGAAAATGTACACACATTTTAAAAGATATTATCTATACATTACTTTTCGAAGTTGAATTACTATAGCAATGTGTAGCATGGCGTTCTAGGTATTTCTACTATCCCATCAGAACAAGCACACAACACATTCTTAAAACAGCAAAATGGAAAATTTTTATCCCCAGCTGTGTATACATTTCTGGCACCCTCTACAGATGTGCATGCAAGATTGGACCATGTAAGGGGATGTATTCGGCAGGAGGAGGAGGGAGCAATGTGAGGGGTAACGAGGCAGTGAACAAGCCAAGCCCATGGTGGAGTTGTATGAAAATGTCCTAATGAAACTCACATTGTACACTATCTAAAAATAACTTCTAAAAAGGGAAGGGAATTCTGACCAGTGCTACAACATAGACGAACCTTGAGGACCTGATGCTAAGGGAAGTAAGTCCCTCATAAGAAGACAAAGAGTGTGTGGCTCCACTCACGTGGCCACTCAGAATGGAGTCATAGAAACGGAAAGGAGAACAGGGGTTGGCAGGGCGGGTGGAAGGGAAGAACGGGGAGCATTGTTAGATGGGTCCCGCGTTTCAGTTTTACAAGATGTAAAGGGTTCTGGAGATGAGTGTACTCTCCACACCACTGAACCATGCACTTAAAAATGGTTAAGATGGGAAATTTTAAGTTATGTATATTTTATCATAATTTTAAAAATTGAGGAAGACATAATAGAAGGTAATGGAAGGTAAAAATCCTCTCATAACTATATTTGATAAATGCATATTTCTCTAGTTATGTTGCCTATATAGATTTTGAGCATTTTTTTCTTTTTCTTTTTCTTTGCAGTACTAGGGGTTGAATCCAGGGCCTCACTCACGCTAGGCAAATGCTCCACAACTGAGCTGCCCCTTACCCTCCCTTTAAATTTTTTTTTTTTTTTTTTTTTTTTTTTTCGAGACAGAGTCTTGCTAAATTGCATAGTCTGCCTCTGGCATCGAACTCACGATCCTCCAGCCCTAGTCTCCCAAGTTTCTGGAATTATAGGCGTGTGCTATGGTGCCTGGCTGATTCTAAGTATTTTTAAATAGAAAGAGAGGCTATGATGGCTACTGTTTATCAATTCCTTCTTTTATTTTTTTAAAGGCTTTGTTGAGATTCACTCTCTGGCACCAAAAAGAAAAAAAGTTTTATTCAAATATAATTCATATGCGATTTATTTATTTGTTTGTTTGTTTATTTATTTATTTATGGTGTTGGGGATGGAACCCAGAGCTCTGCCAATGTTTAAACATGCATTCTAACACTGAGCTATATTCTAGCTCCCTCTGCCCACTTAAATTGTGCAATACAATGGCTTTTAGCATATTCAGAGTAATGCATCCCTTGTTGTTGTTGTTAGGTGCTGTGGAGTCGAGTCCGACTCATAGCAACCCTTATAGGGGTTTCAATGGATGACTGTTTTGGGATTGCCTTGGGAGTGGATTGCCAGGTCTCCTTCTCCCATTTTGCGGTGCTGGGAGTTGAACTCGGGACCTCAGAGACTGCAGAGCAGCGCTCTACCAACTGAGCTAAATCGCAGCCCCCTGTGCATCCCTTACCACCAAATATTCTAGAACACTTCCATCACCCCAAAAAGAAACTGCCCATTTAACTGTCACTCACTCATTCTCCCCCAGCACCTGGCAGCCATCGATCTTCTTTGCTTCTATGAGTCCACCCATTCTGAACATTTTGTACAAAGGGAATCATGTAATGTAATGTGTAGCCTTTCACTTCACATCATGCTCTCAAAGTTCAGCCATGTTGAGGCATGGGTCAGTATTTCATCCCTATTCATGGCTCAATAATATTGTGTGCCGAAACCATCTTTTATTTATCCACTTATCTGCTCATGGACATTTGAGTTGTTTCTACTTTTTGGCTGTTATAAATAATGCTGATGTGAACATTCACGTACAAGTTTTTGTGTGGACTATGCTTTCATCTCTCTTGAGTATGTACTTAGGAAGACCCTCGACTAGATAGATTGACACAGTGGCTACAACAATGGGCTTAAATTTAAAAGAGATTGTGCGCGTGGTACAGTGGTGGATAGTGTTTAGTTGTTATACGTAACGTTGCTATGAGTTGGACCCGACTTGATGGCATCTAACAACAACAACAACATGTACTCTGAAAGGGAATTATTGGATTGTGTGGTGGTTTGGGGTTTAACCATTGGGGCTTGCCCTTTGAGTTAAACAGTAAGTTTTGAATATCTCGCCATGTCAATACCTGTAGATGTACTTCTTCACCACTAGGTAGCATTTCAGCACAAGTGCTGTGGTTTATATATCCCGTCCCATGTTAATGGATGTTTGCATCATTTTTATCGCTTTCATTGTTACAAGTGATGAGCAAGCTTTTGACTAAAAGGCCTTAGTGTGATTTGCTTTCTCCAGTGGAGAACACCCTAGTACTTTATGAGATTTTCTGCAGCTCACGCACCTAGATGTGGCAAGGCGAGGGGTTACCTGTCTTTGAGGCTTGGTCTGACCTGATTCTGACCCTGTCACCTTACTCCACAGGGGATCAACCGGGCACCATGGCACAAAAGGGCCAACTCAGTGACGATGAGAAGTTCCTCTTTGTGGACAAAAACTTCATCAACAGCCCTGTGGCCCAGGCTGACTGGGTGGCCAAGAGGCTGGTGTGGGTCCCTTCGGAGAAGCAGGGCTTCGAAGCGGCCAGCATCAAGGAGGAGAAGGGCGATGAGGTGGTCGTGGAGCTGGTGGAGAATGGTAAAAAGGTCACAGTCGGCAAAGATGACATCCAGAAGATGAACCCCCCCAAGTTCTCCAAGGTGGAGGACATGGCGGAGCTGACGTGCCTCAATGAAGCCTCAGTGCTGCACAACCTGCGGGAGAGGTACTTCTCCGGACTCATCTATGTGAGTATCTGGGGGTGGTGGTGATGTCCTCCTGGCTTCCTGTACCCCGGAAGGAAAGGTGTGCAGTAGCAAAGGGTTTGGGGTTCAGGATGGAAGGTTTGATTGAGGGAAGTCCAACAATGAGGTGGAATCATTCACCTCTGGGTTCACGTCTCAGCCTTGCCTTACCTGGTTCCGGGACGTCTGGAGACCTCAGTCTTCCTGTCCATAGAATGGGAATGATCACCCTCCCCACATACAGGAGGCGTGAAGGGTCCATGTGGTCACGGACTCTCAATGCCAAGGGCATAACAGACACTCCATAGATCTCAGTGATGTTCCTCCTTGCTCATGACCTCCTTGGAAGGGCAGGTGGATGGGTGGCTCACATGAAGGGCAGAGTGGACTAGAGTTGTATATTCAACATGGCAGCCACTGGCCGCTTGTGGTTAACCACACCGAAGTCTCCATTAATTTTAAAAATGGATACGTCAGGTTTTATCTCTTCAGTTGTACCTTGGCGTCATGGCAGGGGCTCTGCAGCCACCTGCTGCTGGTGGCTACTGTATTGGATAGCAGAGATCTAGAACATTCCCATCATCAGAGTTCTGTTGGACACCCTGGACTACATGATGGGAGTGGGGACTGGGGGACACAGGTTTCTTGTGGAGCTGGACCAACTCCTCTGAACAAAAGGACCACAGATGTCCCTGTGATGCTAGCCTGGTGGGCAGAGGTTCCCCTGGCCGGCCTGCATCTCCCTTTCCTCTCTAAAGGTGCAAGCTAACCCTTCCAGCAGGTTACCTAATTTCTCGACGTTCCTTTCCTTCTCTGTGTAATGGATGCAAGAATTGTATCAGCCTTGTGGAATGGGGCTATCTTTTTAGAAAGAAGTCGTGAATACACTTCCTGACCCATAGTAGATGCTCCAAGTAGATGTTTGCTGTTATTTCTTTCCTTCCTTCCTCCCTCCCTCCCTCCGTCCTTTTCCCTCTCCCTACCTCCCCCCCTTTCCTTCTTTCCTTTCCTTTCCTTCCTTCCTTCCTTCCTTCCTTGTGCTGGAGGGTTGAACTCAGGGTCTCACTCATGCCACCTGTGCCAGGCAAGTGTTCCACCACTGAGCTGCACCCCCAGCTCCTTTTTCATTGTTTATCTTGAGATAAGGATTTTGCTAAGTTGCTCAGGCTGCTTCTGGCCTCAAACTCTTGATCCTCCTGCCTCTGCCTCCCGAGTCATTGGGATTACCCATGGGTGCCATGGTGCCCAGCTCTAGTATTGGTTTTTGTGGTTGCTTCGATCATTTTTGTGATTACTGATGACATGTTCTTGGATCCTTTGCACATCGCAGACACAGTTGCTTCCATTGTTAGGGCTTTTGGGTCCTGTCCTTTACTCTTTGCCACTTGAAAATAACAAAAAGCCCTTTGTCATCTCAAAGAATGTCCTGCAATTTTTTTCCCTAATTGGGAAAATGAGACATGCTCACTATAGAAGACTTGGAAAATTCAGAAAAGCATGAAAACACAAATCTAGTCCCCACCCAGGGAGGAGATGTCTGAGCGTCTTTCACCTCTTTCTTTGTGAGCATGGTACCTACTTGTCAACATGTTTAAAAGCCGACGGTGCTGCCAGGTGTGATGGCGCATGCCTATGATCTCAGCAACTGGGGAGGCGGAGGCAGGAGGATCGCAAGAACAAGGCCAGAGGCAGCCTGGGTAACTTGGCTGTATTCTATCGCAAGATAAAAAACTTAAAATGGGCTGCAGGTGCATCCCAGGGGTAGAGTACTTGCAAAGTATGTGCAAAACCCTGGGTTTAATCCCCCAGTATCACACCAAAAAATAAATAAATAAATAAACAAAGTCTGCTATGGCCAAATATGGTGATGTGCAGCTATAATCCCAGCACTTGGGAAGCTGAGGCAGGAGGGTGGCAAGTTCAAGGCTGGCCTAGGTTACACAGTGAAACCTTTTCTCAAAAAGCAAACAAGTAAACAAACCCTACTATGCACGTAGCTTGGCGACTTGGTCTTTCTTCCGTGTGCAAGTCAACACTGAGCTCCTCCACATCTCAGTCTCAAAGATCCCCTTTTAAGGGCCAGTCTGTGGTGTGGATGTGCCAGGGTTGCTGATCCATTCCCATGGAGATTTCTGAAGGGGTGACGTGGCTTTTCTACGAGCCAGAGGGGAAAAGGGTAGACACCTGTCACTCAAACACCAGTCAAGGTTGCAGCCTGACACCATCTGTCTCATTAATCCATAGCATTCACTGCGTGAAGCAGGCTTGTCCCATGGGTCGGTGGGCAAAGGGAGGCCCAGAGCGGCACAGCCCATCCTCTCCTGCCTCCTTGGTCTGTGGCATTCCTTGTGTGGAAATATTGTCGCCCTAGGTCTGTTGGTACATGGAACATTACCAGGGACAGCAGTCCATAGGGAGTTGGGGGATATTTGGCCTCCTGGGGTCCCAGGCCCCCACCTAAGATTTGCCCCCTGCAGAGGAGGTTAAGGACAAGGCCCATCTGTCAGTTTCGCTTGCTCTTCTCTGACATGGCGTCTGAGCCCGAGATAGAAATCAGAAAGAATGCGGGCTCAGGACGCTCTAAGACCCAGGGTGTCACTGAAGCAGGCTGAGAAATGAGCTGAGGCTTTGGATTCCTGCCGCGCTCCTCTGGGCATGTTAGATTAACGTCCTTTGGGCCTCGTCTGCTCCTTTAATCGCTTCATAGAAACTGTTGCCCATGGTGGAAGAGGCACAGAGGGAAAGGGGTGGGGGGTGGGGAGCACAGAGAGCCCATACCGCAGAATGCCCGGTGCTGTGGCCACGGCTCAGGCAGCTGGCCCTGTCTGACTTCGTCCCAGGTGATGAAATCGTTCCCGTCCATCTGCACAGCTCACCTCCAACGAAGGGCCTTTGAGAAGGTCCTGGCAGATGAGTTAGATCCTCCGAGTCATCCGAGCTCTTCAAGGCGCTGTGGCCTCAGAGAACCTCCTCCAGCTACAGAGGGGTATCAGACAAAAGAACAGTGGAAAAGGAGTTGTTGTAAAAACCAAGGGTCTCCCCCGACCTCAGCTCCCAGTCCTCCACCCTGGGGATAAACGTGATCAACAGGGTCATATCTGCGTGTATCCCCCATGGGTCTGTCAGCTTATCATGCTGTGGGGGCTTCCGTGCTGCTGTGATGCTGAAAGCTAGGCCACCAGTGTTTCAGATACCAGGAGGGCCCCCCATAGTGGACAGGTTTCAGCTGAGCTTCCAGACTAAGACGACTAGGGAGAAGGACCCCACAGCCCACTCCTGAAACAATTAGCCATTGAAAACCCTATGAATAACAGAGAAACACTGTCAGATATAGTGCCAGAAAATAAGACCCCCAGGCTGGAAGGCATTCAAGAGATGACTGAGAAAGAGTTGCTTCCTCAAAGTAGAGTCGACTGTAGTGATGGGAATGAAGTAAAGCCCCTGGGACCTCCTCTTGTTGATGTGGTGTGACTCAAAATGAGAAGAAACACAGTGGCTGCAACATTGGACTCAAACATAAAAAGATCATGTGTATGGCACAGTTTCAGGTGGTGTTTCGTTCTGCTGTACTTAGGGTCACTATGAGTCAGATCCAACTCAATGGCACCCAACAAAAACAACAGCATCTGCACACACACACACACCCTCCCCAAGTGGAGCAAAAAGTCACTCGGTGTATGTTCGCAGCTTGGTCTTTTCAGTTAACCACATTTTGTGGCTTTTTCTGCCTCCTAAGTATCTTGTTGTTAATGCCATTGAGTCGGTGCTCGACTCATAGCGACCCTACAGACAACAGAAGAAACGGTATTGTTTCTGCTACTCATAGAGTTTTCAGGGGCTGATTGTTTTTGGGAGTGGGTTGCCAGGTCCTTCTCCCAAGCCCACAGCACCTGGTGTTCCCAGGTGGTCTCCCATCCAAGGATTAACCAGGCCCGACCCTGCTTAGCTTCTGACATCTGATAGGATCAGATGCCACAGTGCTATGCCTGCAGCCCTTAAGTATCTGGTCAGACTTAAAACACCTTTCTGAACAGGTCATACATGGGAACATTAAGTAAAACGGTGTGCGAGGGTACACTGAGTTTTCCCGTTCGTTCTCATCCTTCAACCTCCACTTCCTGTCCTTAGAAGGACTGTGGCCCAGAGGTTCTTGTTGTTTGTTTGTGACATGGTCTGGCTATGTAGCTCCAGCTGGCCTTGAACTCACCCTTCCCCCCCAAGCCTCCTAAGTGCTGGGATTACAGGCATGTGCCACCAGGCCCAGCCCTGACATTCTTGAAAGTAGCCCTCCAGCAATATTTTATACATATACAGACAAGTATGTGTCTACAGCGAGACTGCCTTGGTGTCTGATGCCATCAGATCTCAGAAGCTAAGCAGGGTCAGGCCTGGTTAATCCTTGGATGGGAGACCACCTGGGAACACCAGGTGCTGTAGGCTTGGGAGAAGGCCCTGGCAGCCCACTCCCAAACAACAATCAGCCATCAGAAACCCTATGAGTAGCAGAGAAGCACCAACACAGTGGTGCGCATGGCACAATGTCTGGGAGTCTCTCATTCTGTTGTACATTGGATCGTATGAGTTGGACCCGACTTGATGGCAAATAGACACGGACAACAACAGACAAATACAGAGCCCTTCCTGCTCCGCTCGTGTTACAGCTCAGGCCACATGTTGCTGTTCAGCTTGCTCTTTGTGTGTAATTATATATCCTGCCCGTCCGGGGACAGAGCCCTGTAGCCTTGAACAGCAGCATAGTCTCCAGCTGCAGGGATGAATGGTCATAATGGAGCCCATCCACTACACTGACGGGTAGTTAGGTTGTTTCTAGTCTTTCTGCTGCTAAAATCAAGGCTGAGGCAGAAGCACATTCTCAGGCTGTGTCTGTCTCTAGGACAGGTGCTCGGAAGGTGGTGATATCACCCTACAACCTTATAAAGGAGGCATGGTTGCCCATCATTCTGTAGAGGGGAAGAGGAGGTTCAGGGGCCGGGCAGAGAACGAGGCAAAGTTGAGATCCCCAGGCCTGCGAGTCTTAAAGCCTGTGTTCCCTTTGCCTTTCTTCCCCGTTCCTCCTCGCCTCCCGAGGCCGTGGGAGCAGCCCCCGCTCAGGGCTCTGCGGCTGACCATATAAAGCGCCAGGGAACAGCTGGAGCCACTTCCTAATACGGTCACAAGAGGGAAATCCTGTGCCCGCAGCTGGGATGTGCTGGTGGCCTGGCAGGCCGTGAGACGCCGGCTGGGACACAGGAGGCGGGGATGCTGAGGCCTCTGATGAGGGGCTCTCGGGGTCGAGGCCCAAACACAGCCGGCTGCAGGGGCGCTGGGTCGGGGTGGCGGTGGACTGAACTTGAACGTGGAAGCAGCCAGGTGCTTTGCTGCTGCCCGCCCAGGCCTTCCTTTCCCCTGGTGCCCTGGCCTGCTGGGGGTGGGGGGGTGTTGCTGAGCTGAGCAGAGACTCCAGATCTGCCTGGAAGCGTGGGTTAAGTGCTTGCTGTGTACATGGACCAGGAGAGGAGGCCTAAGCAAGCAGGAGGAAGGGCATTCTCCTGAAGCAGGAGGTGGAGTTGGGAAGGCTGAGCCTGCCTGTCTTCCTTCCTTCCTTCCTTCCTTCCTTCCTTCAATCCATTTTATTCACCTACTGTGTGCAGTGCAAGGCCTCCGGGGCACAGGTGAAGGCTGGCTGTCCCAACTCTAGGGAAGCTTTCACCCTCAGACATCCTTTTACCAATGTTTAGTTAGCACCTACCACATGCCAAGACCTGTGCTGGGACCCGAGGGAACAGACAGAGGCCCTGCCCACAAAGGACATTTGCAGCCGGTGTTGGTAGCCTGGGTGACAGAATGGGGATGATGGGTCCAGGCACGGCCCCTCGGGTCAGATGCTGCCCTGGTCCCCTGTGCACCTCAATACCAGCCTCACCCCCGCCCCCGCCACCACGGCTTTTCTGCTCCTTTAAGCTGCCTGCAGTTACCTGTGGCCCCTGCACTCTGCCTTCCTGCTGGGATGCCTTTCCTACCTCCCCAGCTGGTTAGCACCTTCCTATCCTGAAGACTCAGTGTCCCCCGGAAGCTTCCCTGGCCCCCCCACCACAGCTTAGGGGCTCCTCTTTCTTGCTCCACAACCCCTACTTGTATGTTTTTATTTTTAGTGCCCCAGTCTGCCCTTCTGATCTGTAAACACTTGGAGGGCAGTGGCTACCATTGATTTAGTTCCCTCTGGCCTCTGTGGCAGGCTGAGTGTTGCCCAGTTGGTAGAGTTCTGCTGTGTGCATTCTGAGGCCCTGGGTTCCATCCCCAGCGCCTCAAAAAAGGGAGAAGGACCCGGCAGCCCACTCCAGAAACAATCAGCCATCAAAAACCCCATGAAGAGGAGAGAAACAACTGCCACAGTGCTGGGCATGGCACTGGCCCGGGGAGGGTTTTGTTGTGTTGCGCACAGGATTACTAGGAGTCTGACCCAACTCACCAGCCCCAAACAACAAGGAGCCTCTGTCACCAGCCTGGCATATAGTAGGTGCTCAGTAAATGGTTGACAGCTGGGTAAAGAAGCCTTATGTTTACCCCATTCCTTCTGAACCTGGGAGATCATTCTCTCCTCCCCCAACCAATCCTGTGTCTTTCAAAAATGCCATGTGTTCGTCTGCACCCTGGCTGTCACGTGACTTTCCCTTAGGAGTTGAGCCCTGGGACTTCCCCACTCTCTAATCAGCGCTAGCTCCCAGCTGATGGGCAGGGGCCTCCTATTCCTCACGCGTCCTGCTGCGGTTCCGGCACCTTGCACGGTGTCCGGGAGGCACAGGGTGAATGAGTGAGTGAAGAGCAAATGAATGAATGAGTGAGTGAGTGGGAAAATGATCAGTGTTTCTGTAGCTGTAGGACAGGCATAGGCCGGCAGCCTCGCAGACCAGGTTCACCCTGGAGTGAGCCAAGCTGGGCTGGGGGCAGCCGGGGTCCCGCTGGTGACCCTGAGGGAGTTCCTCGCCTCTCTGTTGTTTGCTTTGCCTTGCGTGTGAAAGAGGGCGAGCTCTCTGCCCCCTGCCCGTGGCCACTCTCAGAGGAGGCGGAGGGAAGCCATGTCACGGCCACTGCAGCCCTGGCCTCGAGTGTTGGGGGAGATCGGGTCTGTGGGGCAGGCTGGAGCCACCTCCACTGCGATCTCCACCAGCAGGAGAATCTGCTGGATGGTAACAGCCATAGCCCCTTCTCTGCCCAGCTCCATGGGGCTTGCCGTGTGCGTCCACTCCCCGCTCCCTGTTCTGATCATTTCCAGATCTTTCTCTCTGCCTCACAGGCAGAAACACCCTTCTTAATTATAGTAAAGTACATATAACATGAACTTCCTCATTGAAAACCTTTTAAAGGACATGGTTCGGTGGCGTTGAGTGTGTTCCCAGTGTTGGGCAACTATCACCTCTATCTAAGTTCTAGAACTTAAAAGGTTTCTTCATCAGTGCTGGGGATTGAACCGAGGGCCCCCTGCGTGTGCGACAAGCACGCTGTCCCTGTGCCACCCCCAGCCCCAGGACATCCCCACACCTCGCCGTCTCTCCCCCCAGCCTAGGAAGCACAGGCTCTTTGTGCCTTTCCGGCTTTGCCTGGCTCGGATGTTGCACAGCAGCAGGGTCACTCTGCACAGCCTCTGGCGGCTGGCCGCTTCCATCCGGCATTGTGCCTTCGATGTCCGTCCATCCGGGGCCTGCACTAGAATGTCTTTCCTCTGGAAGGACAGTTGTCCTTGTCCCCATTGGACAGGCGAGGAGGAACTTTGTTAGTGGTCCCCAGCATGAGCCCTGGAGGAAACTGACGCCACGTCTGCTTCTGAGTTCCCTCCGGATCCGCGACAGGCAGCCACCTCACCCGACCTGCTTCCCCTCTTGTCCACTGGGCTGTGGGAACGCATGGTATCCAGCTCACAGGGCAGTTAGGAGGATTCAGTCAGACGGCCGTGAAGTGCCCAGGTCAGGGCTGCTGCATAACAGTGTTGCTGCTGTTGGGTGGCGTCGAGTCAGGTATGACTCATAGTGACCTGATATACAACAGAACGAAACCCTCCCCAACGCTGTGCCGTGCCTGGCACTACGTCAGGGTTTCTCGGCTATTCATAGGGTTTTCTATGGCTGAGTGTTTTGGGGGTGGGCTGCTGGGTCCCTTTGTCATGTTTGTGGTGCTGGGGATGGAACCTAGGGCCTCAGAGAGTGCAAAGCAAGCACTTTACCCATTGAGCTAAAACCCTGTCTAGTCCATATGAACAGTAACTGTCATTTAAAAGTCCCTGACACTCAGAGAGGTGGAGTGACTGCTGAGGAGAGCAGCGCTCACAGCTGAGGCCAAGACAGTTGAGCCAGGGGCACTGTGTTGCACACTTGTGATCTCAGCGACTCAGGAGGCTGACACAGGAGGGTTGTGAGTTCGAGCCTGTGAAACTTAGCAATACCCTGTTTCAAGATTAAAAAAGGGGGCTACGGGTGCAGCTCAGTAGTGGAACACTTGCCTGGCATGTGCAAGGCCCTGGGGTCAACCCCCTAGCACTGCAGGCTGGGGAGGAAAAACCACACAGTTGTAAAACCCGGCGCAGGCAGCCTGGAAATCCACCCTTGCCCTTTGGCCCTTTTCCCTCGTCCCCCAAATACCAGGGACACCAAGGGATTCCCACCGTGCCACCAAGCCTCAGTTTCCCCTTCTCTAACATGAGGCTGCGGGGCACACCCGCTCATGCTCTCCGCCCCACACACCCTGAGCGTCCTGGCACTGAGCTCGGTTTTCTGCCCACAGACCTACTCCGGCCTCTTCTGCGTGGTCGTCAACCCCTACAAGCACCTGCCCATCTACTCGGAGAAGATCGTGGACATGTACAAGGGCAAGAAGCGCCACGAGATGCCGCCGCACATCTACGCCATCGCCGACACGGCCTACCGGAGCATGCTGCAAGGTGAGCCCGAGCGGGGGTGAGCCACCTGCCGGGGGCCTCGCCAGCAATGTGGAGTCTGGCTGGTGGCGCCGGGGGCAGGAGGGCTGTGACTGAAAAAGGGAAAAAGCGAGTGGAACCTCTGTGTCTGCAGAGGGTGGGCGGGGTGCAGGCGGCGTGGGCAAATACGGGCACGGATGCTCTGGCTCAGAACGCGAGCTCTGGGGCCGCTCGGGGCGCAGGCTGGGCCAGCTGTCTGGATAAGAAGCGCGTTGGGTGCAGCCTGGGGGTCATCCAGCAGGGTCTGGGTTTGCACCTCCCTGGAGCTCACTCCTTGTGGAGTGCACACAGACATCTTTCCCTTTCCAGCCTCATTTTCCTCATCTGGTATTGTTAGGTGCCATCTAGTCGGTGTCTGACTCATAGCGACCCTACTTGTACAACAGGCGAAACACTATTGTCAGTGCTTCTCTGCTGTTCATAGGGTTTTCAGTGGCGGATTGTTTTTTGGGAGTGGGTTGCCAGGTCCTTCTCCCAAGCCTACAGCACCTGGTGTTCCCAGGCGGTCTCCCATCCAAGGACTAACCATGCCCAACCCTGCTTAGCTTCTGAGATCTGACGGGATCGGATGCCACAGTGGTGCTGCTGCAGGCCCCTCATTTGTAGAAAGGGATAATAATCTCTGTGTTGCAGCTTATTATAAAGGTTGCGAATGGTGGCTTCTCCAAGCTTAAGAGTTTTTCTTACGATCTCCATATTTATGGGTTACAGATTGAGCCTCCATTAGCCAAAATGCTTGCTATCAGAAGTGCTATAATTTGGGCCAGGCGTGGTGGGGCACGCCTGTAATTCCAGTGGCTCGGGAGGCAGAGGCAGGAGGATCGCAAGTTTGAGACCAGAGGCAGTCTGCGAAACTTAGTGAGACCCTGTCTCAAAAAAAAAAAAAAAAAAAAAGGGCTGGGGTGCAGCTCAGTGGTCCAGCACTTGCAAAGCATGCAGGCGCAAGGCCCTGTGTTCAACTCCCAGTACCAAAAAGAAAAACAGAAGTGTTGTAATTTCAGATTTTTTTTTTGAGACTTTGGAATAGTTGCGTATATGTAATAGGGCATTTTGGGGATGGGACCCAAATATAAGCAGAATATTCATTTACATTTCGTTTATACCTTACACACATAGCCTGAAGGCAATTTGCACAATACTCTCAAATAATATTTTGTGCATGACCATCGTTTCATGGGCTGGAATTCTCCACTCATGGCCTCAGGTCAGTGGTTGAAGTTTCAGGTTTGAGATTTTCAGATTAGGGATGCACAGCCTGTCTGTTGTATTATTAATAAACTTTTAAATTGGGGCAAAGTCTTAGAATACACACAGTAGAGTGGGTAAAATGTGCTAATGCAAAGCACCCAGCTTAAAATTAGTTCTTCTCTGTCTACAGTAGTATAATCATCTCCCAGACCAACACGTGAAATATTTCCAGAAAGTTCCCTCAGGCATCTTCCCAATCGATACCTGTCCAATGCATGCCTCACTCGCCAAAGTTAGTGCTAGTCTGACTTCCATCACCAGCTTGACAAGCAGCTTGACTTGTTCTTGAACTGCACAGAAGCCATATCCCTATGTTATTTACTTAATATCTTTCTTAGAAGCTTCCTTTCCTCCCTTGGCTACTTCAGACTAAGCAAAGCCCAGCAGGATAACATATTAAGATTGTGAACTCCAGCACAGAACTGCCTATTCAAAATCCTAGCTCTGTCACTCATTTGCTGTGTGACTTTAGACAAGCTATTTAACTTCTCTGAATCTCTGTCCTCTGTGAAAGAGGATTATAATAAGTGGCACCTGCCAGGCATGGTGGCCCACACCTGTCATCTCAGCACATGGGAGACTGAGGCAGAAGGATTACGAGTTCAAGGCCAGCCTGGGCTACATAGTGAGAGTCTGTCTCAGACAATAATAACAACAGTAACTAAATAAGCAAACAAACAAAACCCTGTGACCTACCTTATAGGGCTGCTGTGAGGATCAAATGAACTGTTGCATCTAAAGTACTCAGAATAGTGCCCGGTACTTGGTAAAAACTTGCTAAGTATAAACTCTTTCAGATTGGGTGTCCTTAACCTGGGAATCCAAAATCTGAAAATTTTTTGATGACCCACATGATGCCCTAAGTGGAAAATTCCACACCATGAAACTTTGTTTCGTGCACAAAATTATTTATAACATTGCATACAATTACCTTTCGGCAATATACATAAGGTATGTAAATAAATTTTGTCATCATCCTTAAGATACCTCCTTATGTATATGCAAACATTCCAATATCTGAAAAGAAAATCCACGATCTGAAACACTTCTGGTCCTAAGCTATTCGGATAAAGGATTCTCAGGCTGTAGTAGATAAACATGAAGGTAACATGGATCATATTAACATATTGCTGGTCAGTATGTATTAGCCTTCAGTTAATATAAAGCCCCTCTACAGAGACAACCACATGTGGGGCACAGGACCCTGAACTGGGAATTGAGAGGAGACTTGTGCTCGCAGTCTCTGAAGGCAGGAACGCAGGGGTAGAGGGACTCAAGTAGAAGTGCCCCAAGTTACTGACAGGGGTTGCCAGACACCATGGGTATAACCTGAACCACATCACTCCAGGAAGGGTCTGTCATTCTGTCCAAGACCAGCAGGTGGAGCCCTACAAGGCTGGTAGTAGAGAGGCAATCTGGCATTTGGGTCCTGGAGTTAGGACCATGTCATTGTTATATCAGTGTATCTGTAGACTTCCTGGATGAAAGGATATTTAAAAAGTGGTCCATGAGCCGGGCGTGGTGGTGTATGTCTGTAATCCCAGCACTCGGGAGGCGGAGGCAGGAGGATTGTCACAAGTTCAAGGGCGGCAGGGGCTACATAGTGAGACCCTGTCTGGAAAAAAAAAAAAAAAAAGTGGTCCACAGACCTCTTTGGGAAGCCAAACATCAGAAAGTTATGATGATCATATCATTTGGTGTGCTTTGGGTTGCAAGTAACATAACTAATTAAAGTGGCTCAAACAATAGTAGTGTATTTATTCCCTCAGATAACATGAAGTGTGAAGGATGGTGACTTTAGCATTATTAAATTCTGAAACTCAAAAGCAGTCTTCTTCAGATGTTTCTTGTCTTTTTCCTCATGATCATAAAATGGTAGCCAAAGATCCAGGCATCACGTTTTTGTGTAATAATATCCAAATGCATGAAAGAAGCAGAGGGTGAGGCACTTTCCTATGTCTTTTGCTTTGTTTTGTTTTAAATCATAAAGGAGCTATATGCTAACTCCTAAACTAGTCAGCAGCAGAGGGACTGGGATGTTCCTAATTGGTTCGGGTCATTTCTGTTTTTTTTCTGGAGCAGGAAGAGGTCCCATTGAGCACATGTTATCTGAATACCAGAATGAACTAAATTTGGTTAACAAAGGAGAGTGGGGGAATGATGGATGGGTAATCATTCCTACAGTGCTCTTAACTTTAAAAAAATCTTTGATATTACACACTCATTTTAGAAAGAGTCTAGAAAAAATTGAACACATGTTTAAGCAAAGGAGAACATACCAACACCTACCTTTGGGGCTGGGGTTCAGCTCAGTTGGTAGAGCACTGCTCCACACTCTCTGAGGACCTGGGTTTGATCCCCAGCACTGCAAAAAATGGGAGAAGGATGTGGCAGTCCACTCCCGAAGCAATCCAGAAACAACCAGCCATTGAAAACCCTATGAGGGTCACTATGCGTCAGACCCAATTCGATGGCACCTAACAGCATCCTTTCTATCACTGTGAAGTCACCACCCTAGACATTTTGCTGTGCAGCCTTTCATACAGTAACTGAGCTGGATGGAATGAAGCAAAGGAAGTTTTAACTACCCCAAAACAATTGGTTCCAGGAAAAGATAAAACAGGACCAACGTTTCACCGTTGATAGTAAGGGGAGACAAAAGGATCGACTGCTTGAAAAAATGACATTATAAAATATAAAAAACAGGTGTATTTCATTTTCTTAAGTGTAGTAGGGATTTGGTTGTAATTGCAATTAGATGATCATTTTCGAATTGAGTATAAAATTAAAGTTTTTCTTTCTTTTTCTTTTTTTTTTTTTTTGACAAAAGTAAGTCAGAACATCACCAGTGGCACAGCAGAGAGGTGCGACCCAGTGTGGCCGCCTAGCCTGGGAAGTTCCCCTGCTCGAGTCCTCCCCTCAAGTTAGGCTGGGTCCTTGGCTCTGTCACAGAAAAGAATTTCAGGACAAGTCCTCAAGAGTAAAACAAAGTTATAGATTTTATTAAGCATATACTTTAGAATACCTCGGGCCTCAGAGGGAGAGAGAGAGGCATCTAAGACACACCCCAGGACTCACCCAGAGAGTGAAGAAGAAGCAGCCAAGACAGAGGGTGTGCACACGTGGGCCCTCCCATTTTATTTCACCCAGGGCCCACCCCGTGCTCTGGGCACCTAGTGTGGCGTGAGTCATGGGCTGGGGAGGTGCCAAAAAGATCAAAAGAAGTAGGTGCATTGTTCACATTTTTCTACTGGAGGAACGAACTTCCCTTTAGTAAGATGAAATTATCCATTGTATGTTGTTGTTGTTAGGTGTCCGTTCTGACTCACAGCGACCCTCTTAGGCTTTTCAATGGCTGGTTGTTTCAGGATTGTTTCGGGAGTGGACTGCCTCATCTTTCTCCCATTTTTGTGGAGCTGGGGATCAGACCCGGGTCCTCAGAAAGCGCAGAGCAGCGCTCTACCAACTGAGCTAATAAACCCCTCTGTGTAAGTTTAAGCTTGTACATTGTACACTCTTACAATTGTACATTGCACAGGTTTAAGAAAAGAGTCCAGGGGGAGTTGCCCGAGCATGGCTCAAAGCAGCTTGGGACAGAGCTGAAAGGTTCCACACAGCCCCACCCCAAGCCTGGCTTAGTGCCGTTTTCACATTTTCATTATTTAAAATGTCTCTCAGAAATGACATCTCACAGCAGCTTCTTGGCAGTTGTGTCAAAGTTCTCGACTCTCAGCTGGTGAGGTTCAGACCAGATCCCGGGGTGAACGCTCTTTCCCGCTCCCTGTTCCCTGAATGTCCCTGTCTTTCCATCCTGCCTCAAGAGCATAACAGGACACTCTTCCTGCCACGTGTGACCGTTGGAGCAGGCGCCATTGGGACTCATTCTTGCAGACTGACCTGGGGAGCCCCTGGTGTCCCGAAGGGCTTCTTTCACTTCTTTGGTGTTGAGCTCGCCTCGTGCACGGTGATTGCCCAGTATTCGGCCATGCGTCCACCTGACTTTCTACCATGGCTTTTCCAGTCGTTGATCTGAGAAACCCTGCACCTGATCTGCCAGAGCTGTCCCATGGCTGTGTGTGCCATGATGATGTGTGCTGACATCCGGTGTCAGCAGAGGGAAGCTGCTGAGCAGTGGCTGGCGGTGGTGCAGAGCAAATGAGATTTCAGTGAGGTCCGAGTTCCTACATTGTTGCCTCATTGGGGAATACCTTAGGGTTCTTGGGGGCTTTTTTGCTTTGTTTTGTTTAATTTTGTTTGCAGTACTCAGGAGTTGAACCTAGGGCCTCGTGCATGCTAGGGAAGTGCTCTACCACAGATTTGCACCCCAGTCCATTTTTTAATCTTTTTATCTTTAGATGGGGTCTCATTAAGTTACCCAGGCTGCCCCTGGCCTCAAACTTTTGATCCTCATGCCTCAGCCTCCCAAGACGCTGGGATGACAGGTACGCACCACCGCGCCCGGCACGTCTTTGGGTTCTGATGACTTTTGTTTCCCTGGGTAAGGTGACACTTGTTGGTGAGGACCCCTGAGTCAATACACTTCATTCCTCTTGGGCTGTATATGCAAACGTAAATGTATATAGTCAGCTCTCTAAAATTAACTAGAAATGGTCCAAGCCTCAGAGAAGGTAACAGCCAGGGGTGCACACATCCACAGAAGATGCTGTTGATTTGCTTTACATTTTAATCCACTGCGCCATATTCATTCATTTTGGCACTGTTTGATGCTTTCTGGCAAACCATTGATGATAACTTTTTTTAAAAAAATCTTTTAAAAATCATGGTAGAAAAGGTAAGCTTGGGAATAATTCTGTTCATCCATTTAATCTTTTTCTGTAAAATGGGACCATGCCTTTTGCAGAGGAATGTGCAGGCCCAGGTTATGACTCTGTTAAGGAACATCGCTGTCTTATATTTTTAAGTCACTTGATCAAGACGCACACCGTGCTTATGATCTAGTTGGAGAGGCAGAACCAGCAGCCCTGGTCACCTCCTTAGTCCTTTTTGGGACAGGATGGGGAAGAGTTGGAGTTGTGGATAGATGGATAGCATGTACATGCACTGAATAGAGAATGAAGCATTCAAATTGTGTTACTTGGACACTAAGTTCCTCAGGACCCAGAAACTCCCCCAACACCCGCAAACTACATTATTGTCTACACGTTGATCATTGCATCTCCTGCACATTTAGCAGCGCCTGCCATGTAGTAGCTGCTCAGTTAATATTTGTTGAATGAAGGAAGGAAAACTTATTGGAGATACTTAAAGAGAAAAACCAACCAGGCACAAAATGGGTGGGTTTAGTTGTCTAGACGGGGTGATGCATCATAAGCCTTGATGGATGGTTTATAGTAATGGGACCTGGATAACATTCCAGCCAAGACTAATAAACGCACCACTGGGGAGGCGAGGATGGGGGTGGTAAACTGGGGGAGCTGCCCCAGCAGAAGTGACCATAGGAAATTGGTGGAAACTCCAGCTTAGGATTCAGCCCTTTGCTGCTCAGGGGAGGCGGGCTTAGGGGAGACGTAGTTCATGATTCCCTCCTCCCAAAAGGAAGCTAAGCCCCTTGGGAAGAGGAGGGCAAGAGAAATAAGCATTTAAGATGCATTTATGTATGTGTAAAGTATCTCATGTTTCCTCTTTAAATTCCCCCATGCTTTTTTGTTGGATTGGGGGAAGATGACACGTTCAAGTTCAGAAGGTCAGCTTCCCCCGTCAACCCTTGTACCTCCCGCGTTACAGCTGTGGTTTCTGCTTTGTTAACTATTCTTCCAGAGGTCCTTCTCTGCATGTGTAAGGACACACCTGGCTATTTTCTTTCTTTCTTTCTTTCTTTCTTTCTTTCTTTCTTTTTTTTTTTTGTGGTACTGGGGGTTGAACCCAGGGCCTCGCACCTGCATGCTCTGCAAGTGCTGGACCATGGAGCCTCACCCCCAGCCCAGTTTTTACTTTTTTTGAGACAGGGTCTCGCTAAATTACGCCGACTGCCTCTAGTCTCAAACTTGTGATCCTCCTGCCTCCGCCTCCCAAGCCACTGGGATTACAGGTGTGTACCACCACGCCCAGCGCACCTGGCTATTTTCTTGTTGCCTATTTTCTTTCCCAAAGTTGGTAGCAACCTATGTACGTGGTTCTACATTCTGCTAGGGTGTTCTCATCGGGGCATGTAGGGAATTCTTATTCCCTTCTTTTTTTTTTTTTTTTTGGTACTAGGGATTGGACCCAGGGCCTCGCACTTGCATGCTCTGCAAGTGCTGGACCACTGAGCTGCACCCCCAGCCCATTTTTAACTTTTTGAGACAGGGTCTTGCTAAATTACACAGACTACCTCTGGTCTTGAACTTTCGATTCTCCCGTCTCCGCCTCCCAAACCACTGGGATTACAGGCATGCGCCACCGCGCCTGGTTTATTCCCTTCCTTTAAAAATCAGTTCCTACTTTTTTTTAAAGAATATATGCAGATGGTTCAGAGTCTAATTCCTAGAGGCTTGTCGAGAAAAATAGCCTGTTATCAACTCTTATAATTAATTTTGGGGGATTTGTCTCTGTGTCTCTAAATAACTTGATTATGTTGCTGATATCTTCCCATTGTTTCGGTTTTAGCATCACTGATAGACTTTTGGCTGTGAAAGATGAGGATTTCGCTCATAGGCTCCATTGATGTGTCCTGACTGCCTCATCTCAAGCACACATACCTCATCTCATAGACTCCCACCGTCATTTATTTTCATGCGCTCAATATTCATAGTTTACATTATTTGATCAAGTAAACGTTATTTAGAGTTTACATTTTTATGACGTGTAGATGTGACTCAGTGCTGAGTTCTGTACTCTTATGATTACTTTTCCTATATGACTTACTCTTTTACCTGGAGTTAGCAGTTACCCCTACCCCCTTTTATTTCTATGTACATAATCATTAATTCTGCCCCGTATTTCCTTTTAAATGTGTTACTCTTCTCTTAATATATCCAGAAATGTATTGGAGGTCACATAGTGATATTCCTTCCTTGAACGTGGTTTGTCCTGGCTTCTCTGACATCCTCTGACCCTCTCTATAACTGGTAGCTATCATCTGGGATCTTTAGCATCATTCTTGAAATTCTCCTCCATGCTTTCCTAGTGGATTCCTTGTTTCCTAGTTTCCCTGTCTTCTTCCTTGTTTTACTCTCCTGTTTAAATGGCACTTTGTCCAATAACTTCTCAAGAAAGGATGTATGTGATCCTGCGGCACAGAGGTCTTGCATATCCAAAAGACTTGATGCTTCTCTAATACTTAAAGGATAGTTTAGCTGGGTCTAAAATTTTAGATAAGAAACGATTTTCTTTCAGAATTTTTTAGACATTGCTTTGTTACCTTCTCGATTCAGCTTCATTTTTGAGAAAATTAAACTCAGTCTGTTTCTTGGTCCTTAGTGTGTGACCCATTTTAATTTTTTCTCCTTCTCTGCAAGTTTTTAGACTCTTCTTTTTGTCCTGGTTCATGGTAACAGGACTTGCTACAGGTCTGTTTTCATCCATTATTCTGGAGGCTTAATGGGCACTTTTAATTTACAAATTTCTGTCTTCATTGTTAAGTTTTGGGAAATTTTGGGGAAATATTTTCTTGATGATTTCTTTCTCATTGTATCCTCTGTTCTGTTTTTACAAAAGTCTCCTCGTTTTCATAAGAGAACTCCTGGACTGACTCCATAATTTTCATCTTTCTTTTGTCTTTTTCATCTCTCTCTCTCTCTCTCTCCTTTCTCCTTGTTTTCTGGGTATTTATCTCAACTTCATCTTTTAACCCATTGAATTTTTAAATTCTCCTATCCTTTTTTCCTTTTTCAGCACTGAGAATTGAACCCAGAACTTCCTGAATGCTAGATGAGCCCCTCTTCCACTGAGCCACACCCCTAGCCCTCTGTAAGATTGTTGTTACATGCTTTCTATGTGCTCAGGGTTTTATAGGAAAAACAGAAAGTGGAGAAGACTAAGTTAGGACTTTTAAAACTAAGTCCTAAAAACTATCATAGTGCCTATATATGTCATCCAAAATAAAAACAATATTGAATTATAAAGGAAAGAAGACCAAGGAAGTTTTTATTTTTCTCATAATGTTTACCTTGGTGGCTTTTATGAAATACTGGATATCAAGTTGTTCCTTCCTGTGTGTGTACACAGACACGAACCCTAAGCCGGTGCACAGGTGGCCTGTTGGGTGATCCAAGGCTAGGGGAAAAGCACTATCATTTGTTGTTTGTTAGGTGCCATCGAATCGTGTCTGACTCATAGCGACCTTCTTGGGGTTTTCAATGGCTGATTGCTTCGGGATTGCTTTGGGAGTGGATCGCCAAGTCCTTCTCCTGGCATTATCATTAACCCCTTTTTAAAGCTGGGGAAACTGAGGCTCAGGGAAGTGAAGAACTTGCTGAGAGTCAGATAAGTGTCAGAGCCAGACCTGAACTTGGTATGTCTGATGTCTAAGCCTTGCCTGGTCCCCCGGTGGCGCTGAACTGTTGCTCCGTCCTTTGTCTCTGCAGGCCCAGCCTCTTATATCTCTGGGTGTTGAAACTCAGAGCTGGGGAGGCCAGGAAATTAAAGGAAGCCCAGCGAGGCCTTCCAGACAAGCTCCCTGCCCTCCAGGGTCCAGGGGAGGTGTGAAGAATGGCAGATAAGGGTTCATTCTGACACTGAGCGGAGCCCTCAGGGTGTGTCCAACTGGTTCAGAGTCACAAGTGTCCTATCGTCACCTTGTTAGCACCAGATTCGCAGGGGAGTAAAAAGAAAACAGCCAGCTGGGGCTCTTGGCTAAGGCCTCTCCACACTTAAGATAAACCTGGGTGGTGGGGGGATCCCAGCGGTGTTCTGGGTTTCCCTGTTGCATGGTGACATTTTGTCCGTGCTTGGCAACTGGGGATGGAGGTGTGGGCTGCTCATCCCCACCTGGGCCCCAAACGCTGTTCTGTGAAGGAGACAGGGAGAGAGAGGGGGGAGTGGGCTGCCAGGTGCTGGGCTTCCTGCTCCTGAAATCCCATGTGGCTCAGTCCTGCGGAGCAGGTGTCCCCTCCCCATTTGGTAGACGGGAGAAACTGAGGCTCCACACATGGAGTGACCTGGTCCTGGGACTGAGAGTCAAGCCTGAGGACATAGTAGATGGTAGAGTTCTGTTGTTCCATTCAACAGAGGGGGAAACTGAGGCCTCGGGGCCAAGGAGTTAGCATAGGCCCTCGGTCTTAATCTGTTGTGGCTGCCACAACAAAAAACCACAGACCTGGTGGCTTATAGGAAATAGATTTATTTGCCAAAGGTATTGAGGCTGGAAGTCGAAGAGCAAAGTGTGAGCAGATTTGGTGTCTCCTGAGGCCCTGTATCCTGGTTCATAGAGGTCACCTTCCTGCTGTAGAAGGCAGGAATACGCCTCATGCCTCTTTTATGAGGACACCAGGGGTTTGGCTCAGTTGGCAGAGTGCCACTCTGCACTCCCTGAGGCCCTGGGTTTGATCTTCAGCACTGCAAAAATGGGAGAAGGAGCTTGGAGAGAGGATTTCTGCCTATGAATTTTGAGGAAGGCACAAACATTCTGAGCACAGCACCTTACAATCAGAAACGGGTTGAACTTCAGAGTCATCACTGTCCATAAGCACTTCTCTGGATCATTATTTTATTTTATTTTTTTGAGACAGAGCCTTGCTCTCTAGCCCAGCCTGGCCTTGAACTCACAGTCCTCCTGCCTCAGCCTCCCAAGTGCTGGGATCACAAGGTGTGTGTCACAGCGCCTAGCTCTGGATCACTGTTTTAGATGATGATGACAGTAATGAAATAAGTATGGTTTTTTGGTTTGCATTACTAAGGGGTGAACCAAAGGCCTCCTACGTGCTAGACAAGTGCTTTACCACTAAGCTGCACCCTCAACCCCTTTTTTGTTTTTTATCTTGAGGCAGGGTCTTGCTAACTTGTGTAGGCTGCCTCTGGCCTTGAATTTATGATCCTCCTACCCCAGCCTCCTGAGTTGCTGGGATTGCAGGTATGTGCCATAGTACCTGGCTATATACATGTGACATTTATAGAAATTATTAAGCTATGATAAGATGTCTTGTGGATAACTGTAAGCTCTTTCTGAGTCCAGTCTCATTAAATCATTTTTATGCCCTTGGAATGTCTGGGATGTTATCTATTGTTCCCGGCAAACAAATGGGCTCTGGGAAGCCAAGGTTGACTGCCCAAGCCCCTCTGCCACAGGGAGAGTCTGCCGCGGAGCTCAGCTCTGCATCAGCCTGGCGGGGAGGGGCCACCTGGCTCCAGCAGGCTCTGTTCCACTGAGGCTCAGGGAGCCAGCTGGTACTTGGGTTAGTCCACTAGGGTTGCTAAAACAGATTATTCTAAATTGAATGACATATAGACTCAGAGACTGACCGCTCAGCCTGGAGGCTGGAAGTCCAAGATCAGGGTGCAGGAGCGGTCAGGGTCCAATCCTGTCCCTCATCGATGGCCACTCCTCCATGTGGGTTCACGTGGTGGGGGGACTGCCTGGCAATCTGGGCCTCTTCAGGAGGGCGCTAATCCCGTGGGCCAGTGGGCAGCCCTCATGCCCTAGTCACCTTCCAATTGCCTCCCTCAGCTGAGGCGATGGTGCACGCCTGTCATCCCAGCACTCAGGAGTCGGGGGCAGGAGGGTCACAGGTTCAAGGCCAGAGGCAGCCTGGGAAACATGACAAGACCCCGTCTCAAAACACAAAATTAATAAGTAGGCTGGAAGTGGATCTTTGTAGAGCACTTGCAAAGCATGTGCCAGGCCCTAGGTTTGGCCCTCAAGTACTGCAAAAAGTTCTCTTTTTGCAGTAGGAAGGAAGTAGGTAAAGGAAGGAAGGAAGGAGGTAAGGAAGGAAGAAAACAGGGAAGGAAGGAAGGAAGGTAGGTAGGAAGGAGGGAAGGAAGGGAGGGGAAAGCAAGAAAGGAAGACAGGAATGAAAGAAGAAACAAAGAAAAAGAGAAAGAAAGAAAAGAAAGGAAGAAAGGAAGGAAGAAAAGGAAGGAAGGAAAGAGAGGGAGGAAGGGAGGGAGGGAAAGGAAAGGAAGAAAGAAAGAAGGAAGGAAAGAGAAAAAGAAAATGCTCTACCTCCAATGTTGTCACTTAGTAGGTTTGCACCCAGGGATTTGGGACTGGACACGGGCAGACCCCAGTGCCGCTCTGATTTTGAGTGGAGAGCTCCCATTCTTTGATGCCCCGTGGTGTCTTACCGGGACAGGATAATTAATTTTTAATTAAACATTTGGCAAATACTGCATGGAAGAAGCAGACACGCTTAAGAGGGTGGCTTTGGGGAGCCCCAGGCCACACATGGGCGCATGGCCCACATTGAATATGAGTGCACGTGGTTCCTCCCAGCCTCACGAGGGGTCTGGGCCCCCATCCCTTGGTCACTTGACAGGATGGGTTGCAGACCTACTGTGTGCCCCTGTCCTAGGCACTGGCTAGAATATCAGTCAAGTCATCTCATGTGCAGTGGAGGGAGGTCCAGCCCTGCAGCTGTTCTGCCATGAAGGCGCCCATATCCCCTGCGGCCCAGTGGGAGCCTGGAGACAGCCTCTTCCTACCTGGTCAGCCAGGGCAGGAGGGTGGGGAGTAAGGTCTGGGGAAAGAGCTGGGCCTGGCCTGCGGGGCGGTGGCCCAGAGTCTGCCTCCGAGTCTGGGTTCAAATCCTGGCTCCGCCAGCGAGTGCTGTTGCTCTGTGCCTCAGTCTCCCCGTGTGTCCCAGGAGGGTAACGGCACCTGCTCCTGGTGTTGGGAGGGTGAATTTGGACAGGGCTGGGAGGGTGCACCAGGGGAGGCTGGGGCACGTTCACGTTGGCGCTGGAGCCCCTGGGCTCCCCTGCGTGGGGGGCGTTAGGTGAGGACCTCCTCCTCCTCTCACCGTGGGAGCTGTGCCTGGAGAGACCAGGCTCGGCCACCTCCCGCTCCCACAGGCCCAGCAGCCTGGCCGAGGAGGAAGGGAGAGAAGCTGAGCTGGGCGCGTTCTCAGCCCGGCTCGGTTTTTCCCTTTTATGGTCAGCCTGGAGCCCTTGGCCCTGCAGCCAGGAACTAGGAGCGCAGGCCTGGGATCGGCCGAAATAGCTGGTCTGTTGGGACCTGGGCACCTCCAGGGAGTCCTGGCCGCTGGGCCACCGTGGGGGAGGCACCCCCAGGCCCTCTATTGTCTTGAAAACATACTCAGGGACTTGCCCAGGCCAGGGAGGGGAGGTAGGCGGACACCGGGGCTCTGGGCTGGGAGCTCAGCCCCATAGGAGTCCATGTGGCCCAGGGCCGCGTCCTTTCCCACCTCTGGGGCTCAGGCCTTGCCTTGATGTTTCCCTTAGGCTCCCTAGACGTTGTCTCTGCAGCCATGCAGGCCACCTGTCTTGAGGGGGTCTAAGCCACACCCCAGTTTGCTGCTGTGCTTTGGGCGTGTCCCCACGGAGCTCTGTCGCAGCAGCCGGTGGTCATTTCTTTACCCATCTGACTCCCACATTGCATCTTGAGCTTCTCAAAAGCAAGGACAAGAGGGTGTTTCTGACTTGTGTTTACAGCGCCCAGCACCAAGCAGGGCACAGGCCTCACCCTTGTGGGATTAATGTGGTAGAGGAATGTGGGAATATGCATTTGCCCCTACTTCTACCTCAGTTGCTAAGAGAGACAGACAGAGAAAGACACACAACCCACATCAACAGGCATTTCCTTAGGACCTGCTATGGGCAGGGGTTGTGCCTGGCTCCTGCAGGAACTCCTGGGCGACTAGGGAAAGCTTTCAAAACAACTTGGTATCTGCTGAGCACTCAGTGGACCTCTCTGAAGTTTAAGAAGTCACATTTGGCCAGGTCCACAGCCCGAATCTTGGGAGGTGGAGGCAGGAGGAGAGTGAATTCAAGGTCAGAAGCAGCCTTTGCAATGTAGTGAGATCTGGCCTGAAAATACAAAATAAAAGGGCTAGGGTACATCTCAGTGACAGAGCACTTGCCAAGTGTGCACAAGGCCCTGGGTTCAACTTCCCCTCGGTGCTGAAAAAGAAGATACCTCGATTCAGAGGGAATATAAGGCTGGATGTGGTGGCGCACACCTGTAATCACAGCCCTTGGGGAGGTGGAGGCAGGAGGATCAAAAGTTCCAGACCAGCCTGGGCTGCATAGAAGAACCTCTGTCCACAGACAAAAAACCAAACCAAACCAAAAACAAAACAACAACAAAAAAAGAGATGATATAAAATTAACAGTTTTGGGGGGGAAAAAACCTTTGTTCTGATATATTTATGTACAATAAGTCAATCACCGAGCTGGGGTTTAGATCAGCTGATAGAGTGCTGCTCTGTACTCTCTGAGACCCCAAGTTCAATCCCCAGCACCACAAAAATGAGAGAAGGACTCAGCAGCCCACTCCCAAACAATCGGCCTCTGAAAACCCTACGAGTAGCAGAGAAGCTCTGACATAGTGCTGGGCATGGCACAGGGTCAGGGAGTCAGACCTGACTCAGTAGCATTTAACAACAAATAATAAGTTAATCCAGTTTAAGTATGCAATTCCCTGGTTGTCAGTGAATTTACAGGGCTATGAAGCCATGAGTGTGATTTAATTTTATTTTTCCACCCTTGATAAGGGAGTCTTCTGCTCGTTTGTAGCCAATGCACATTCCCGCCCCAGCTAATCTACATTCAGTCTCTATGTTGTTGTTGTTAGGTGCTGTCGAGTCGGTATCCGACTCATAGCAACCCTCATAGGGTTTTCAATGGCTGACTGTTTCGGGATTGCCTTGGGAGTGGATTGCCAGGCCCTTCTCCCATTATTGCGGTGCAGGGAATTGAACTGGGGACCTCGAAGACTGCAGCGCAGCTCTCTACCAACTGAGCTAAATCCCAGCCCTCTGTCACTATAGACTTGCATATTCTGGACAATTCACAGAAATGGAAGCAGATGGTATGTGACGTTTTGTGACCAGCTGCTGCTGCTCCTGCTCCTGCTCCCTCCTCCTTCTTCTCCTTGTCCTTGTCCTTCTCCTTCTTCTTCTTTTTTCTTTCTTTCTTTTTTTTTGAGACAGAGTCTGGCTAAATTACACGGACTGCCAATATTTGGTCTGCTTCCAGTCAGCCCCACGATGACCAGGGGAACCACCTATGCTGAGACCCGCGTGGTGCCACTCAGCAAGAGCGTTCTCTAGTTAGGTGCATGAGATGCATTTTCAGTTTGATATCTGCAACTTCCAGGGAGTTTATCTCAACCCCACTGCACACTGAACCCCTGTGTACTGCATGCATATGGGAGTGGGGATGTGTATAGAAACACATTTAAGCATGTTTATTCCTCCTTTTATAACACAGGAGGAGCAAGGCGTGATGGTACACGCTTAAAATCCTCACACTTGGGAGACTGACCAGGAGGGTTGTGGGTTCAAGGCCAGCCTGGGCCATGCAGCAAGACCCTGTCTCAACAAACCAACCAACCAACCGAAGAAACCCACCTCCCCAAATCAACATGACACAAGGTAGGGCTAGGGGTGTAGCTTAGTGGTAGAGCCCTTACCCAGCATGTTCAAGGCCCGGGGTTCAACCCCAGCACTAGGAAAAATACTTGCAGACACAAAGGGTATCATATATCATTTATTTTTTATTTACTCTTGGTTTTTTAAATTAATACATCTTAGAGACTGTTCTGTATTGGACCATAAAGATCTGCCTGGTTATCATGCTCTTGCTCTGCCTCTCTCTCTCTCTCTCTCTCTCTCTCTCTCTCTCTCTCTCTCTCTCCTTCCCTTCCTCCCTCCCTCCCTCCCTCTCTCAGGAGTGGGGACTGGTGATTCTGGGGCTCAAATCCAGGACCTCGCACATGCTAGGCAAGTACTGTACCACTGAGCTACATGTCTAGCCTTAACACATCATCATCATCATCATCATCATTTGCAGTACTTGGGGCTAGGACCCCAGACCTCACACAAACTTTTGCAAGGGCTCTGTCACTGAGCTACAACCCTAGCCCATTTTTTATTTTTTATTTTGAGACAGGGTCTTGCTAAATTGCCTAGGTTGCCTCTGGCCTCGAACCTGCAATCCCTCTGCCTCTGCCTCCGCCTCCTGTTTTGCTGGGGTTACAGACATGTGCCACCGTACCTGCTGCCTCCTTATTTTTAATGGCTGCCTAATGTGCCAGGGCCTGCAGCCATAGCCCTGTGGCATCCGATCCCGTGAGATCTCAGAAGCTAAGCAGGGTCGGGCCTGCTTAGTACCTGGATGGGAGACCGCCTGGGAACACCAGAAGCTGCAGGCTTGGGAGAAGGACCTGGCAACCCCCTCCCAAAAATCAATCTGCCATTGAAAACCCTATGAACAGCAGAGAAGCACTCACAATAGTGTTTCCCCTGTGGTACAGAGGGTCGCTATGAGTCGGATACCGACTCGACGGCACCTAACAACAACAACAACAACAATGTGCCAGGACTGATGTGCTCCATCTTCGGTTGATGGGCTGGTTAGGCAGCTGTCTGAGGCTTTTGTGGTGCAGACTCTGTGGCAGGGCACGATGAGCGGTGCGTCTCTGGGCACGTGGGAGGTGGTGCTGGTGCGTTCCCGAGGGGTGGCCAGCAGCCCAGGAAGCCTTGGGGAGATGGGGATCGTGGGCCTGATGGGAACCAGTGCAGCTCAGGTGAAGCTGGAACCGTGAGGGGGTGGACAGTCCTGATGCCAAGGAAGACATCCCTTCCTCCTGCCCCGTCCTGTCCTGGAGCCCATGTCCCTCAGTGTGGAGCTCAGGCTTGCCTGATGTGGCCCCTCCCGAGGCCCATGGAAGGCAGGCGCTGCAGGCAGCTCTGGCCTGGGCTTCCACCTCCAAGTGGACAAAGTGGGAGAAGGAGGAATTAAATATCCTTCGGGCTCTTTTGCCTTTTGTCCTAAGGATTTGGCTCAGCCATAGGAGTGTCCGTCTGTCACTAAGAGAAAGATTGATGGGTAGATGTGTTCCCATCCATCCGTCATCCTCTCCATCCACCCACCCAACCATCCATGTTTCCTTCCTTTTGTCTTCCCATCCACCCACCTTCCCATCTATCCATCCATCCATTTTTCTATTCACGCATTTATCCTCCAGACCTCCCATCCATCTATCTGTCCATCCTTCCTCCCGTCCACCCACCCATCTATCCATCCAAAAAAATGTGGCTGAGCACCTACTGTGTACCAGGTACTGGGGATACATTATGACACTGCCCGGTGAGAGCTGTGATGAAGTGGGGCTCCTGGGGGCTGAGTGCTGCGTGGTATATGTGGACCGGGAAATGGATTTAAGAGCTGGTCCACACTTTGGCATTGCCCATCGGCAAACGTGACACTCTGGTTTCTCTGTTGTTGGCTGGTGGCTGAAGATGTTGGTCACTGTTTCCATACCCTTTGTAGGGGAGGAAAGGAGCTCCAGGAGTTGGTCCCACTCTCTAAGGCCACTTTAAGAGTAGAAAGTAGTCAGTGATGTCACTTGATCTGTGATCTCCAGATGCCTTCTGCCTCTGCCAGGTTTCTCTGGTGGTAAGCAACAGAGCCTCACTCTGCCCCCTACAGAGGAAAAGCGTTTATGATGGAGCATGGAGGGACATGCAAACGGTGTGGGGAGACTGGGGAGACGGCCTCCAAATGGCAGAAAGTAGGGGTGCTTGGAAATGAAGCCCCTCCAGTTTCTGTCCACCCACTGTGCTTCCCCAATCTTGACTGAGCTTAGGGCTTTAGACAAGAGACTCAGATGGACATAGCCTGGGGCATGTTCTTTTCACTGAGGACCAAGGGAGCCCTACCAAGACAGTGATGGCAGGAATGACGTGGGGCTCATCTCCTGAAGGAACACATTTGCTCTTCCTGGAAGGAGAAGGAATGGTGATGGAAGCTCACAAAACAGAATCGCCTACCATACCATATTGCAGATGAACGAGGCGAGGCATAGATGAGTTTGAGAATACTTGCTCAGGCCACAGAGCAGAGACATGGCCACGTGGGAGTCCACACTAGCTAGATCTGAAGTCTTTGTCTGTCTGTAATTTAATCTGGGCACAGTGGGTCTGGGGCCCCTGGAGCTGGCATGGCTGGGGCTGCCTCAGGGACTATACAGCTCCCCCCTTAGCTTCAGCCCTGTCCACCCCCAGCCCCGTGTCCTGGGGATTGAGCCCAGCTGGCCCCTGGCTACCTCCAGTCTGACCAGCATGACGGAGCTTGAGAGCCCAGGTCCAGATGTTGCAACTCACGGCTCTGTTTTGTTTCTGTTTGCAGATCGGGAAGACCAGTCCATTCTGTGCACGTAAGTGGAGCTAATTTTTTACCTTTTTTCTGGAGTCCAGAGTGATCTATTAAAGAAAAAGCTGATGAGGGTAGAGCTCTTGGATTTGTTCACTGTGCCAAGTGTCTCCCCTGCGTCCTGGCTTAGCATCGATGCTCACCAAGCACTTAAGAGAGTTGCTCTTGTGCAGAGGCAGGCAAACTCGAGCTCCTAATGATGCCCGCTGGCGTTTTAGTCTCAACACTGAAGCCTGCTTCTCTACTTTTACTCCAGAATGTTCCTTATAGAAAATCCCCAAGGTTAAAAGACAAGTAGCAGGTATTCATTGTATGCTGAGTGCTAGGCACCTGCTGGGCCTGAGGTCTGGGAGATGGGTGAGATGAGCGAGAATCTCCAATGATGATGGATGTTAGGAAGACAATGAGAAGAACTGGGAGAAGGCGTAGACAACTGGTGATAAGTTTAGGGTTGATACAGGTAGAAAACTGAGGAATAATAAAACAATGCAGTTATTAATTCTGGGGAAATCCTCAAGGTGGGTAGGAAAGGAGAGGAATCCTGGTGGACTAATGAGCCCAGCATTTACACCAGCATCTAATACAATCCTGAGTGTCATCTGACCAGAATAAGGACAGTCTGCCCGCTCTGACCACGGCTTCAATGTCAGCAGATTCAACCACCCAGGGCTCTGTTTCTGTTAGCTTTTCGCCACTGTGACCCAGTCCCTGAGAAAACAGCTCAAGGGAGGGAGGAGTTACTTTAGCTCATGGTTTCGGACAGTTCTGTCCATGGTCGCTTGGCTCTATTGCTTCTGGGACTGTGGCGAGGTGGAACATCCTGGCCAGAGCATGTGGTGGAGTGAAGTGGCTTACCTCATGGCGGCCAGGAAGCAGAGAGCACAGAGAGAGCCAGGAAGAGGCCAGGGACAAGACATACCAAGCCCACGCCCCCAGTGACCTCCTTCCTCCAACGAGGCCCCGCCTCCTGATTTCCACCACTTCCCTATACTGCTATCAGATTACTAACCCACCAGCGGATTAATCCATTGATTAAATCAAAGCTCTCATGGTCCAGTCACCTCTCAATGATTGGATCCACTAGCTGGGGACCAAGTCTTCAACACGGATCCACTAGCTGGGGACCAAGTCTTCAACACGTGAACCTTTGGGGGGGCACCTTAGGTCCAAACCATAACAGGATTGAAAATACTGGGAGAAGAAATTGCATACAGACTCTTCCCCTAGTCATTATTCCCTAAAAGAACATAACTATTTGCATGACATTTGCATGGCACTGGGTATTATAATTCATCTAGAGCTGGCTTAAACTCTGCAGGAGGCTGTGTGTAGGTTACATGCAAACACTACAATGTTTTATACGGGACTTGAGGATCTACAGATCTGGGGGGTGTGCAGGGGTCCTGGAACCCATCCCAGGGAGGGAACCAGGGAGGACCATCATTGGCTTGGTGGGGAAAGGGGAGAGAATTGACTGGGAGCTGACTTCTCATGTTCTGTGGTGGGGAATCAATGTTTGATACTTAACAATGAGCCACCAAGACCCACTGATAAACGGTGCGACATAACGTGGTGATGCTAAAACCACCTCCCAGTGTGCTCTCCCAGCCTTCCCCAGCTCCCAGATGCATGCTCCCTTCTTCCTTCTGAAAAAGCCAGCTGTGTGGCATTCTGTAACCGCTCTTTCTCTGGTCTTCCTGCCTCCCTCCTAGAAGGACCTCTGTGATTGTATCGGCTCCACCCAGCTGGTCCTCCCGTTTCAACGCTCTTCATCCCTTTTTCTTGAGTGCAAACAGCTCCATGTCTGCAGCCACAGCACCCTGGCTTCCAATTCCACCTGATCTGGGAAGCTAGGCAGGGTCGGGCCTGGTTAGGCCTTGGATGGGAGACCGCCTGGGAACACCAGGTGCTGTAGGCTTGGGGGAAGGACCTGGTAGACCACTCCTGAAACAATCAGCCATCCAAAACCCTATGACTAGCACCTATGAGAAGCACTGACAACAGTGCCAGGCATGGCACAGTGTCAGGCAGTATTTCACCTGTTATACATAGGGTTGCTAGGAGTGGGACCCAACTCAGCGGCACCTAACAACAACTGCAGCTCCATGGGGTCTGAGGTTTAGGATGTGGGCATTCTGGGGAAGAGGGACATTTTCCCTGACCACAGGGCCCGCTAGGTCCCTACGAGCCAGGTCCATATGTGAGCCATGTTACATGTCCCAGGATGACAAAATCATGCTTAACGCGTTAAGCAGATGAATTCGGTGCAGTAACAGAAGGGAGTGAAGAGAGCGGGCCTCAGGGCCGGCTTCCTCGCCATGTGGCCTTGCACAATGCGTTGATGCACTTGGCCCTGAGGGTGAAGCGCAGGTTCCTGCGCTTACCGCCCACACCCATGGCTGTAGCTGCTGCTTCCACCAGAACGTGCGTCCCACAGAACTTTCTGAGCCGATGGCCGTGTGACTGAGGATCTGAATTTGTATTATTTAACTTTAGTTAGTTTGTTTATTTTTGCAGTACTTGGAGGTTGAAACCAGGACCTCACACATACTGTGCAAGCGCTTTACCACCGAGCTGCACCCCCAGCCCACCTTCTATTCTTTATTTTTGAATCAAGATCCTGTTAAGTTACGCAGGCTGCCTCTACCTTGACCTCACGATCCTCCTGCCTCTGCCTCCCCTCTTGCAGGAACTACAGACGTGTGCCTCTGTGCCCGGCTCAATTTTAGTTAATTTAGACAGTCACCTGTGGTCAGTGGCTCTCACTTTGGACAGTGGGGCAGCTCTGAAATATTTCTCACCTCATCCACTCATCTGATTCCACAACTTCTCCCTAGTTCAGGGGACTATCATATCTTACCTGGGCTACCACAGCAGCCTCCTGACTAAGGTAGCTGCTCCCTACCACTACCAGGACTCATTCATTCATTCAATACTCATTGTGAGACTGTTGTGGTTGTTATTGTTAGGTGCCATCGAGTCAGTGTCTGACTCATAGCAACCCTACATACAACAGGCGACACATTGTGCTTGTCAGTGCTTCTCTGCTGTTCATAGGGTTTTCAATGGCTGATTGTTTTGGGAGTGGGCTGCTGGGTCCATCTCCCAAGCCTACAGCACCTGGTGTTCCCAGGCGGTCTCCCATCCAAGAACTAACCAGGCCAGACTCTGCTTAGCTTCCGGGATCTGATGGAATCGGATTGCACAGTGGTAGGGCTGTAGGCTCATTGTGAGGATATTCATCCATTGTTCTCCTCTTTCCCTCTCTCTCCCTCTCTCTTTCTCTTTCTCTTTTCTTGAGACAAGATCTGGCTATTTAGCCCAGGCTGGCCTCGAACTCACAGTCCTCCTTCCTTGGCCTCCCAATTCTGGGATTATCCTGGCACCACCACGCCCAGCTCTGTTGTCCGTTCAGCATGATGCAGTGAGGTATCGTCCCTGCTTAGGTTCCTGGGCCAAACCTCCTGCACTTCCAGTCCCACCCCAGGCTAGCTAAGTGCTCTCCAAAACAAGGCATGGATGTCTGAGCCTCAGTGTCCCTGTCTGTTAAATGGGGACAATAAGTGCCGACTGGGTGGTTAGAGGGATTGAACAGGTTGGCGTGTGTGGAGGACTAAGAGCAAGGAGCACTCGCTCAGGGCCGCTCTCTGCAGGGCCGGCTGCTGTCACATGATTACTATTGTTATGGTCTGTCCTGTAAGTCAGTCCCCATCCTGCAGTTTGGGTTTTTTGTTTTGGAGACAGGGTCTCACTGTGTAGTGCACACTGGCCTTGAACTCACTGTTCTCCTGCCTCAGCCTCCCCAGTGCTGGCATTACAGGCATGTGCCACCACACCTGGCCACTTTTGATTTTTGTCCCACTGGTTCTAAAGCCCCATCCCCTACCACTGGAATAAATGCAGATGCCTCGCTGAGGCTTGGAAAATGGTCTCTCATTGCCCAGTGGTAGAACACTCACAAAGTATGTGCGAGGCCCTGGGTTCAACCCCTGAAAGAAAGAAAAAAAAAGTGTCTTCACTCCTGGCCAACACTTGGTTCTGAACAGACCTGTACCCCCAGACCAGTGTTCCGGGAATGTGCTGCTTTCTTTCTTTCTTTCTTTCTTTCTTTCTTTTTTTTTTTAAAGCCATGAGCAAAATTACTAAGGGGCTCTTGGCAGAGAAAATTAATTTCTTTGTTTCCTAATTAGGAAGAAGAGCAGAGGCTGTGCTCGCCGTGGTGGCACTGGTTCAGCACAGAGAACCTTGAGCTGACCTTGGGATGGATGGATTCTTTTCCAGGCTTAAAAATATATCTCTCTTTTGTATGGTAGAACATTAAGTGAGCTCAGAAAAGGAGAGAGTTTAGGCAAAGAAAGGAAAACCAGCAAAACCAGAGGGGAAGAGTGGGGAGGAAAGGTGGTGGGGAGCCTTTCTCTAGGAGTAAGGGAGCTAGAGTCTGGAGCCCTAGCACCCCAGCATCCAATCCCGCCTGATCTCAGATGCTGAGCAGGGTCAGCCTGGTTAGTTGTTGGGTGGGAGACCACCTGGGAATACAGGATGCTGTAGGCTTGGGAGAAGGACCTGGGAGCCCACTCCCAAAACAGTCAGCCACTGAAAACCCTATGAATGGCAGAGAAGCACTGACATAGTGCCGGGCGTGGCACAGTGTCGGGAGTGTTTCGTTCTGTCATACATAGGGTCACTATGGGTCAGACTCAACTCGACAGCACCTAACAACAACAACAACAACAGGGGAGCTAGAGGTGATTCTGGAACGCTTGGGTGAAACAGCCCCTCTGTGGTGATCTCTGGTGACCAATGGAAGCAGCTGGCTCATGAAGGCCATCTTGGTTAAACAAAAAAGAAAAGAAAAAGACCCCTCATGTTTCAGAACAATTCTTCTGACAAAACAGTGCCATGCTGATTGGAATCTATCAGTCATATACACTTTAGCATAAATTACACCAGGGTTTTTTTGCTTTGATATGTGACTGAGATCATCAGGTAGCCACCTGATATTCAGGGAGGATTCTGCAGGGGATAAGAGGCTTTTATGGCCCAGGGGCCAATGGGATAACCCATCCTTCTCTCCAAAGGGGGAGGTTTTAGAGCTTGTCCCATGAAGGCAACTTCAAGGTTTATGTCCATGCTTCAAAGTTGCCTCTTGCCTGGCCTTTCTGCTACTGATGTCAGTGGTGCCTTCAAAGTAGCCATTTCCAAACAGACAAAGTCTGGCTCTTTGTAGCAACACGCAGGCAGTCTTTTTCACACTTTTCATCCGCACCCTTTCTTGCGTCCCGCAGGGGGATTCGGTGGAGTATTGAACCCTCGCATGAGGTCTCACTTGGGTGCATTTACTGGGGTTTGAGGATCATCTCAGCCCCTACCAGCAAGTTACCCTCCCTTCTGGGGGCCTCCGGGTGATGCTTGTGAAGGTTTTGCTCGCTGGCAGAGAGACGGGGTGGTTCCCAGGGGACCCCTGCAGGGTCACCGCACCCCTGTGTTTCAGAGGAGAGTCGGGAGCCGGCAAGACGGAGAACACCAAGAAGGTCATCCAGTACCTGGCGGTGGTGGCCTCCTCGCACAAGGGCAAGAAGGACACCAGCATCACGGTGAGCGGCGGCTCCCTCGAGGACCGCGCTGGCTCCCTCGCCCGCCCCGGTGCAGAGAGGTCCCCAGCGGGAAGAGTCAGGCCCTGTTTCCCCTCGGGGGCCCTTGGTTGGGTGTGGGGGATTTGTTGCCTCCACGGGACGCATCGTCCTGAAGGGGTCCGGGCGTGAGCGCCCCTGCAGATCTCCAATCCCACCAGCCTTGTGCAGTGGCGGCGATGGGGTCGTCTGGCCCAGGTTCCGGTTCCCTGTGGCAGGGACTGGCCCAGCATGGTACTGTGTTTGGCGGGTTTCCTGCCCTCCAGCCCCATAACACTTGATGGCACCCCCTCCGGCGGTGACACCAGAAATGTCTCCAGACGTTGTCAGACAGTCCCCACGTGGGACGAGGTCACCTCGACTGGGACCCCTGCCCGTGAATCTCTCTCTGTAAAGTCCAGAAGGCTGAGGTGCACTTGGGGTTCGTTCACTCCTCCGGATCCCCATGCCCTGGGGAACGAGGGTATTGGGGTGACTCGGTACCTGGGCACCGGTCCAGGGCCCTTCGGTAACTATTGACCGAGTCCCCGCCACGTGTCAGACACACTAGGATAAGGCTCAGGGGCGAGGTGGCATCGGCAAATTGACTGAGATGCAGACAGGCGGAAGAGGGAGTCCCCAGAAAATCCCCCGGAGACCCCATGGTGGCCCAGTGGGGAGGAGAAGAGCAGGTTTCTAGAGGGCCCCCTTCCAGACCGCCCTCCTCTTCCCCGCTGTGGCCTTCCCCATCTGTCCTAGGGGAGGTGACAATACAGGGACCCTGTCCGAAGGTTTGGGACAGGACGGGGCAGACGGAGCCCCGGTGGTGGCAGGGGGTGTCGCTGCCCCCTGCCGTTCCTAACCTTCCCTCAGGCCCTCAGAGCCAAGTGTGGAGCAGCCGCAGGGGGCAGTGGGTCTGGAGGCCCCCAGAGACCTGGGGTAGGTGCCAGGACAGCCCCTCCTCAGACGTGGAACCAAGAGCCAGCGTCACAGCTGACTCCAGCAAGGTGGTTTCTAGCCAGCAGCAGGGGACAAATGACCCCCAAGCTTGTGTGACAGTAGGAAGTAGGATTTCTCACCGGCTTGCCTTTTCCTCCATGGTAAGGACAGGAAGGGGCTGGGGCTTAGCGGTGTTGGTACAGCGCTGCTCTGCACTTTCTGAGGACCTGGGTTCCACCCCAAGCACAGCAAAAACAGGAGAAGGACGTGGCAGTCCACTCCTGAAAACAATCCCAAAACAGCCACTGAAAACTCCATGAGGGTCGTTGTGAGTTAGCCCAGACTCCACGGCACCTGACAACAGCAAGAATAAGACATCCCATAATCCTAAGAATGAGCTGGGCACAGTGGCGTACGCCTGTAGTCCCAGCACGGGGGAGCTGGAGGTAAAAAGATTGTGAGTTCGCTGCCAGCCTAGGTTATGCAGTGAAACCCTGTCTCAAAACAAATAAGGAAAGGAAAAAAAAAAAAATCCTAAACAACGACTCATCAAAGGCCTGCTCTGTGCCAGACACGTTCCTTCCCCTGCATACGTGGACGCATCTCAGACACCATCTCACGAGACAGTTTGAAGGGTCCACTGTGGCCCCAGCAATTGGGCAAAAAACATGGAACTGTCTGGGCATCTACGAAAGCAGACGAGGGAGCCGGGCGCGGTGGCGCACGCCTGGAGTCCCAGCAGCTTGGGAGGCGGAGGCAGGGGGATCACAAGTTCGAGACCAGAGGCAGTCTGTGTAACTTAGCGAGACCCTGTCTCAGAAAAAAGTAAAAAAAAAAAAGAAAAAGAAAAAAAAGGGCTGAGGGTACAACTCAGTGGTCCAGCGCTTGCAGAGCATGCAAGTGCGAGGCCCTGGGTTCAACCCCCAGTACCACACACACACACAAAAAAGAAAAAGACAAAAAAGCAGATGAGGGAGGGCTCCAGGCAGAGGAGGGAAGCAGAGCTCTCCTGGCCACTTGGGCAGTGGGCCACTGGGGGTGGGTTGAGGTCTCGAGGCCCCGGCCGAGCTGAGAAGCCACTGACGTTTGTTCTGTACTGTATTGTTCGACCGCAGCAAGGCCCGTCTCTTGCCTACGTGAGTAACTGAGAGCGTTTTCCTGGTGTGGACGGGAAGCACGGAGTGGACTCAGATCTGCATGCTCCCGCTGCACCCCTGGTCCCCTTAGTGGAGGGTAGAATGGGGCAGAACCCCCAGTCTCACACCCTGATCAGCAGATGCACCGAAACACCGCTCTGTTGGCGTCTGATGCCAGGGTGCGGCGTGTGGTGTGCTGTGTGCTAAGCGCCTGTTGGACCCTGGAGGGCCCCCCCCCCAAGGCTGGGTCCCCACCTGGATGGCTCTCCCCAGATCCAAATGAGCCCCTCACCTTTCCCACCAATGTGCCCACCACCGGGCACCCCCAACTGGAACAACCCGGAGAGGCCGGTCCCTTCTGGCTGAGTGTTTTAGGACCCGCAGGCCTTGAACTTCCCTGGCTTGGTTGACAGTCAGTGGCATGGCCGTGGCATGTCACCCTCCCCACGTCCCTCCCCGAGCCCATCCCCGTCCCCGAGCACCTGCGTGTCCTTGTGCATGCGTGTGCAGTGCGTGCCTGCCTTCTGCATGCTGGTTGCTTGACCCAAGGCTCCAGAAACCTTCTGGGGTTCACGACGCACTCGCTTCGGTGGCACGGTAAGGCCCCGGCTCCACGGCACACAGTCAGCTCTCACGTGGACCCCTGCACAGGTGAACTCCTCTCTAACGCAGAGCTTGCGGGGCCTGGCCCAGGCTCCCAGCCTGCCCTGGGTGCCTGGAAAGAGGGCACTCAATCCACCTTAGGTAGATGCTGGGCACAGGGGATGCAGAATTCTCATTTGACATCTGCTCCTGCACAACCTTGGCCAAGTCCCTTAACTTCTCTGGGCTACAGTCCCATCATCCATAAAACGGCCAGCCTGTGTTTAAAGCTCCTCTGAAGGACCTGTCAGTCCACCTCCTCAAATCCTCATTGCAATCAGGAGCCTTTTAGAGGGAAGTGGAAACCCCCAGTTTGTGTGGGCAGAAGCCATTCCTTTCGTCCTCTTCCGGCCAGCCAAGGAAACCCCAGGGTTCTCCTTGTCAATTTCTAAAGTCAGGGGGCCTCCACTTGGACCTGGATTTCCATGCAGGCCAGGCTTTTGCTCCACCCTGCCCTGGAAGCAGCAGAGGAGGATAAATACACACAGAAATAAGTAGTGGCTTCCTGTTCTGTGCCCTCGGGGCCAGCTCCGGGGTCAGGAGAAAGAGAGTTTGCTCTTCGAGATGCCCTCTCAGCTTCTGTGTAGCCAGCCCTGCTGCCCGAGGGGAAAAGACAGATGAGGCAGAGGGAGGAGGAGGAGGACCCCGGAACCCAGCATGCCTAAGACGGAGGCTTAGGGCCAGCTGCAGCCGCTGCGTTCAGAGCTGGGCAGAGAGCAGCTCGTTGCTTTCCCAAGCATGACTGACCCGGTTGGCCCCTTCTCGCCACAATTAACCACCACCTTCGTGCACAGGAGCCCCTTGGAGCGGGCGGTGGGCTGTGTGCAGTGTCAGCTGCGTTTAACCTGCTGGATGGAGCTCAGGCAGCCCGCTTTGAAGCTTTGTTCTGCAGTTAAGAGGACTGGGGGTGGGGTGCCTCCCTTGCTTAGCTTCCATAGGAGGCTGCAGAAAACCAGTCCCGACCAAGGACGCATAGTAACTTGTAAAAATGGCACGAAATCCGTCAGGGTGGTTGTCTCGGCTTAGCCTGAAGAAGGCTTCTTGCTAAGCAGGAGTTGCAGCGGGTTCTGTACGCACGGCAGCTCAGGTTGTGCATCGCACAATTCCGGGGGCGCCATTCACTAGGACGTAAATGACATCTTCAGCCTAGTACAATGTGTGATGCAGCTTTTAGCTGTGACGGCCTTGCATAGATGAGCAGACCCTTGTCTCTGAAGAAGTAGTCTTCCCGAGGACTTAGCTATCATAGAGCCTTTCTGAAACGGTCCAATAAATCTGGACGTGACCGTCGGGGTGTAAGAAGGGACAGGAGACAGGTGAGAGCCTTTGGGTTAAGGACAGAATTTCGTGACAGAATCCATCGAGGGCCACATGTCAGGCCCCGGGCCACTTTCTCCAGTAACTAGATGTGAATGAATTTTAGGGCGAGTTGGAAAAGCAGCTGCTGCAAGCAAACCCGATTCTGGAGGCTTTCGGCAATGCCAAGACCGTCAAGAACGACAACTCCTCTCGATTCGTAAGTAGTAGAGCCGTGCAGGTTTCCTGGGAAAGGTCAGTGGTCCCCCCGTGTCATCTCCCACCCGGGAATGCAAATGGCCTGTGGCCAGGGGAGTCTGGGCCTGAATGGTAGGTTTGGGCGTCACGATGGCACTTTGCTCTGTGTTCTCCAGGCTCCCAAGGGTTCCTGCTACTCATTCAGTCATTCAACAATTATTCTTTGAGTCTCTGTTGTGGGATAGGCTCTTGGGCATTGGACAGGCACAATTCATTTAACAAATACTTACCAAGCACCTCTTATGTGCTGGGCTGGGGGTTAGCTCAGTTGGAAGAGCGCTGCTCTGCCCTTTGAGGCACGGGGTTCAATCCCTAACACCTCAGAAATGGGAGAAGGATGTGGCGATCCACTCCCGAAGCAATCCCGAAATAATCTGTCATCAAAAACCGTATGAACAGCAGAGAAGAACTGACGTAGTGCCAGGCGTGTTGGGGAGTGTCTAGTTCTGTTGTGCCGAGAACTGAACCCAGGGCCTTACACATTCTTTGCAAGCATCTTACCACTGGGATAAACCCCCAGGCCATTGTTAATTTTTTTTTTCTTCCGTCAGTGTCTTGCAGGCTGCCTCTGGCTTCAAACTCAGAATCCTCCTGTCTCTGCCTCCCGAGTTGCCAGGATTACACGCCTGGCTGACACGGCTGATTAGGAACCAAGTTATCACCTTCCTGAATGTTAGGTGGGGCATTTGAGAGTCCCAGGGGATGTGGAGCCTTGGCCGCTGCCCACTAAGAGCCACAGCCCCCACCATCATAAGAGGTGAAGGGTCATCTCCCAGATTTCTAGAATCCCCGTGGCGGAGGTGCTGTTGCTACAGAGAGGTGCTGCATTTGCCTGTTGTAAACTAGTTCAGTCTGTGGCACATCGTCAGCAAGAGAAAATTCAAGGTTAACCCTTTTTTTTTTTTTTTTTTTTTTTTGTGGTACTAGGAGTTGAATTCAGGGCCTCGCGCCTGCATGTTCTGTAAGTGCTGGACCACTGAGCTGCACCCCCAGACCACTTTTTTTACTTTTTAAGACAGGGTCTCGCTAAATTACACAGACTGCCTCTGGTCTCGAACTTGCTATCCTCCTGCCTCTGCCTTCCCAGCCTCTGGGATTACAGGCATGCGCCACTGCACCCGGCAAAGTTAACCCTTAAAACGTCCTCAGCCTATTTGCCTCTACCTTTTTGGACGAGGCCATGTGGCCATCCCCAGAGGTTCTACTGTCTTTCTATCTGTTCCCTTGAGATAGAGTCTTTCTGTGTAGCCAGGCTGGCCTGGCCTGGCCACTCGCCATCCTCCTTCCTTGGCCTCCCAAGCGCTGGGATCACAGGCATGTGCCACTACCCCCTGCGTTCTGCTGTCTTGTTTACTGAAGTTTGAGGGTTTTGTTAAAGCCTGAGCAAGCCTAGGGGGTCATGTCCATCTGGGTGACCTCACTATATATATCATGTTGGGGAGAAGGGTGTGGCCCTTTGTCACCCTCTGAGAAGGCAGGAATAGGGACAGAACTGCAGGCTGCAGGATGGGCCCTGTCCTTGTTACTTACCAACTGTTCCCAAGGCAGGGGATCAAGAGTCTGCTCCAAGAGGAGACACCCATGGGGCCCCTGGGCAGGGGTGCAGCCCTTTCTGGCCTACAGGAACACCCAGGCAGGGGTGGGGTTCAGCGGAAACAGTTTCTTCTCTCCAGCCCCCAGCTGGATAATGCAGTGGGTGGTGTGTTTCTGGGCAGGGTGGGGGCTGGCAAGGGAGCCCCGGCCACCTGGGGTGGGGGATCCGACCTTGGATTGTAGTTCTACCTCCAAGGAGCACTCCCTCGATTGCCTATGCCTCAGTTTTCCCATCTTTAACTTGGGGACAGCCATGATGGCCCGAGTCACACCAGGACCACATGGCATTGAACGGTGGGGGGCAAGATTTGTCAAGTCTTCGGTCCCTATAAGCTCTGGGGTCATCCCGCCTTGGCAGAGGCTGGTCCCTTCAGACAGGGGAACCTTGGAGGCTCTGAGTGTTTGCAGGAGTCTGCCGCGTCCTCCACGTGCCCCTGGCCCCTCTCTCCCCACTTACCCTCGGCGTGGGGTCGGGGCAAGGCTGGCCTCACCGCGAGCTTGGTTTCCTGTTGACAGGGCAAATTCATCCGCATCAACTTCGACGTCACCGGCTATATCGTGGGCGCCAACATTGAGACTTGTATCCTTGGCCAAGCCCGGGCAGCCCAGATCCACCACTGGTGCCCCCAACCTCCTCCTGCCCAGACCTCCCTGCCCAGGCTCCTGAGTTCCTTCCAGGACAACCCTCCCTGGGCGTGTCTTCCCTTCACATTAGGCTTTGTGGCGTAAGGTTGCACACTCACCCAGGTTTCACCCAGGTCTGACCCCCAAACAGCCTGTGTTTGATTCCGGATTGATCTCTCCCTAGCTGGGTGCCTTAGGGCCAGTTACTCAACCTCTCTGTGCCTCAGCAGTGACAGGGGGTGATAATGGTACCAGCCTCATGGAGATGCTGTGAGAATCAATGGAATTGATTTACATAAAGCTCTCAGCATCATGCCGGGCTCAGCACGGGTTTCCGTACGACCTGCCTCCCTTTGTCTTTATTGAGTTTTGTCCAAGGCCAAAGCGAGGGCCTCCCATAGGCTTGGTCTGTGACCGGCTCCGTCCCACAGGCGGGACGTCGGCGGGAGTGGCCCACTGGTGCCATGGGGAACAGAGCAGCGCCTGGCTCTAGACCCCGGCTGGCGAAGGGAGCCGAGTGGGAGGCCCCTGTACTCGGGGACCAGGTCTGAGACCAGGGGTGGATTGACCCCAGAAGCTTCCCAGGCTCAAAGCACCGGCTCTTCATAGCGGCCACCAGGGCCTGAACTTGGCAGGCGTGGAACCCACGTGGCTGACTGTGGAGTGGCCCAAGTCTCACCTGTGGGCCGTGGGGCAGGTCACTCAGCCCCTCAGGGCCTCAGGTTTGGTGCCCATAGGACAGGGGTGACACCGACCCCCGCCCTGTGGCGCTGTGGGTTGACTGAGAAGTTGTCTTGACCTTTCGCACAGAGCCTGGCCCCAGGTGACCCCTGACGGGTGGGGGCTGCCGCGTTGCTGTGACCCTAACCTCTGCACTGCGTTGTTGTCAACAGCCAAAGCTTCCCCCAGAGGATCCACCGTCCTCTACCGATCTTGAAAAACCCAGATTCTTGCCTTGTGCCGTGGCGCGCGCCTGTGATGCCATTGCTGGGGAGGCAGAGTCAGGAGGATGAGAGCGCCTTCCAGGCTGGCCGGGGCTACATGGTGACACCTCGTCTCAAAAAACAAAATCAAACACGCAAACAAAGACTGAATTCTTCTAGAGTAGCTTCCAGTATAAATTACAGCCCTGAACTCAGAGGCAAGAAACGGGCTCTCCACTCGACCGTACCAAGGTCAGCGAGGCTGAGGGACAGAGACCATGGTTGTTCCTGGAGTCCCCAGTTCCAACGAGTCAGGTGGTAGCCTCTCTGCTGTGCCAGGTCAGGGCGTGGAGTCTCTGTGGAGTTTCTCCCCTCCCCAAACCCCCACCTGCGATCCCAGCATCCAGAGGCCTCTGAAAACTGCAGTGCATCCTCCCAGAGCTGTTCGAGTTCTGTTTCTCCCCTGGAGAAAACTCTGGTGTGTTTTGTGGCAGGAGCATCTGTGGACCCCAGAGCCACTGCGGGCGGCCTTTGGTATTTACAATACACACACAACGGTGTGCCCAAAAGCCGGGAAGTTCTAGAGCATCCCCAGATTGGGAAAACGGACTTCGACGCTGCCGTTAGTTTCTATAATCATGAACCCAGTGCAGGAGTGCCGCATGCGGGACTCCCGTGGGGCCCCTTGCACCTATATCTCCTTTAATTCCAACCCCAGCTCCAGGAGGCAGGGATGGAGCCCCTTCAGGGGGACTCCAGCATGTCCTGGGCCCCCACAAGGCGCTCAGGTGGCCAATGAGCAAGAGCTGGAGAAGAGTGCTGAGCAAGTGGACTTCAGAGACGGGAGGCTGCCAGGACCAGCTTCCTGCCTGCTCTGCAGGAAGCAGAACACAGGCCACCAACCAGCCTCAAACACTTTGGGAGACCAGGGGCCCTTCACCTGCCGAGGACTCGCCTGTCCTGGGGCTGCCCAGCCAGCCCACCTGGCCAGGACTCCTGTCGAGCCTCAGCCTCGTGCAAAACAGGAGCCGGAGCATCCCACAGTTAGGACACGCACTGCTGCCTGGTCTTGTCCTGTGTCCACAGCAAGCACCAGGCATGGCCCTGTCCCTCTTCTTCTTCTTTTTTTTTTAAATGAGGTCCTGGGTGGCTGAATCCAGGGCCTCTCACATACTTTGCAAGCTCTCTACCACTGAGCTGCACCCCTAGCCTCCTTAAAAAAATTTTTTTATCTTCTTTTTTTTTTTTCTATTTTGTGATACTGGGGGTTGAACCAAGGGCCTCACACCTGCATACTCTGCAAGTGTTGGACCACTGAGCTGCACCCCCAGCCCATTTTTTTTACTTTTTGAGACAGAGTCTCGCTAAGTTACGCAGACTGCCTCTGGTCTCAACTTGAGATTCTCCTGCCTCTGCCTCCTGAGTTGCTGGAATGACAGGTGTGCGCCACCACGCCCAGCAATGTTTTATCTTGAGACATGGTCTCACTAAATTACACAGGCTGTGTCTGGCCTCAAACTCGGGCTCCTCCTGCCTCCCACTCCTGAACGGCTGAGATTCCAGTGTGCGCCTCCATGCCTGGCGTTTGGCCTCAGCATCTCTTATCGGTGGTCCGTAAAGAGGGTTCTTTGGACCTGCAGCATAAGGGCACCTGGAGCACATCTCAGCCTCCTCTGGGGTGGAGCCTAGCCTTTGGACGTCTGTTTTGTGGTTGCAGGGGGTCCGTCAGCACAGTGGATTGTGAGAAAATCTGAGAACTACTGCTGTCCAGGTTGGAAGTGGTCTGGGATGCCAGGCACTGCGAGCTGGGTTTAGGGCTCAGAAGAGATGAAGTCTGCGGACTGAGCTAGGCTCAGCAAGCCTCAGGTTCCCTGTGTTGAAGATATTTGCACTCCCTTCCTGGGTTAGGTGAGGAGGCTTAAACAAGAGGATGCTGGTCACAGAGTGTGTTGCCGGTTCCGCTCTGTGACAGTGAAAGATGTCGGGTTGTAAACAGGATGCGACAGTAGTGCTTAGTGGCAAAATATCTCATCCCTAGGCCCCACTATCTCACATGCTGAGGGCTTTTCGCTCCAATCTCTTCCTGGGTTTCCTCTGGGCGCTGCTCCCTTCTTTCTGAGCCTGGCGTCTGCCAGCAGAACCCTGCCACCCCATCTGTCCGCAGGGGCCGCGATCAACATTAGAGAGCCGGCCAGTCAGCCATGAGAATCGGACACCCAGGCTCACCCTGCCCCACTCTGGGCTCCTCGGGGGGCCTTCCTGGTCATGGGGACACATCCTCCAACTGCGGGCTTTACAGGGCCAGACCTGGGAAAGGCGGGGTTTCTGTGAGGGGGGCACCCGTGCCAGTCCCAGAATCCTTAACGCCTCCCAAACCAGACCTGCTGGAGAAGTCGCGGGCGATTCGCCAGGCCAGGGAGGAGAGGACCTTCCACATCTTCTACTACCTGATCGCGGGAGCCAAGGACAAGATGAAAAGTGAGTGCCGAGCCACAAGCAGGGGGCTGCAGCCCGCCTGAGCCTCCGGTCCACGGTCAGCTGCTGCCCAGGAAGGGTCAGGGATGCAGGGGGTGGCAGGGGTGCGATCCCTCGCCTCCTTCCAGCACGCGACCGTGGCCTTTACTCAGCCAGCTTCACTGGCTGAGCACCACGATGTGACGGAGCAGACCTCAACGCCAGTTAGCCGTCAGAGCACACGGTCTGTGCCGCGTGCGTTCTCGACAGCAGAACTGCAGAGCCTGGGGCTTTAGAGAGAACCCAAACCCTGGGTAACGAAGTCTTGGCCAAGACGTAGGTCCTTGTGACTTTGATCAGGTGTTTCACCCACCACAGAAGCTTGGGTTCACTGGTGTCTCGGGTCAGTGTAAGCTTGGACTGACCAAGTAGCCTCCAAGTGACTTGACCCATAAAAGACCTTGTTTTAGAAAGAAAAGTATCCTGCTGATGTTTCTCCGGAAGTATTTCAAATCCAGCCTAATGAAAGGTCGGTCTGGAAGAGGAAACCTGATGTAGCAAAAGGGTAATAACAGCAAATAGAACCAGAGAAAGAGAGGCAATTATAGAAACTGGGAGGGGAACGAGAAATGGACAGCAACAAGGGGAACGGAACAACAGGATGAGGATAGGACTTCACAGAGAAGTTTGTTTTATTCTTGTTCTAGACAGGGTCTCACTATGGAGCCCAGGCTGGCCTCACACTCTCAATCTTCCTGCCTCAGCCTCCCCAGTGCTGAGATTATAGGCATAGGCCACCACCATGGCCAGCCAGAATGATTTTTTTTTTTTTTAAGTACTGGGAGTTGAACCCAGGGCCTCACATATGTGTTTTGCAAGCATTCAACCACTGAGCAGCACCCCCAGCCCATTTCTTGCTTTATGCTTTGAGACAAGGTCTCACTAAATTATGCAGGCTGCCTCTGGCCTCGAACTTGTGATCTTCCTGCCTCCTCCTCCCAAGTCACTGGGATTACAGGCATGTGCAGCCATGCCCTGCCAGAACAATTTTTAATACATGCAATAATATAAACAAGGAGTTAGCTAATTTTGCTAAAGGGCCAGATAGTGAAAATTTTAGGCTTTGAGGGCCACATGGTTTCTGCTGCAGCTACTCAACTCTGCCCATTATAGTGTGAAAGCTGACAAAGAAATGAGCATGCCTGTCTTTCAATAAAGCTTTATTTAAAAAGACAACCAGTGGGCCAGATTTACTAAGCCCTGATATAAGGTTTATTTACTGATTCAACTAGAAACATTTGGAGGAAAGGGGAGGTGGTGTAAGTTAGATCTTCATCCATCATAGAAGGAAGTCAAAAGACCTAAATTTGACATATCCTTAAATAGCCTCGTCTACAGACATACCACCCTGGCGTCTGATCTTGTCAGATCTTGGAAGCTAAGCAGGGTTGGGCCTGATTAGTCCTTGGAGGGAAGACTGCCTGGGAATACTGGGTGCTGTCGGCTTGGGAGAAAAATCAGGCAGCCCATTCCCCAAAACAATCATCCATTGAAAACCCTGTGAATAGCAGAGAAGCACTGATATAGTGCTGGGCACTGCACAGTGTCGGAGAGTCTTTTGTTCTTTTGTGCATAGGGTTGCTATGAGTTCGTACCCAACTGGATGGCACCTAAAAACAACACCAACTACATATAGTATATGCATTATAGTATATATTATAGTCCAGTATATTATGTATAATGTAGTTTATACTGTAGCATAATATACATAGTTGTGGATTTCTTTTCCCAGTACTGTAGGGCTGAACTCAGGGCCTAAAGGTAGGCAAGTGCTGTACCACTGAGATGCACCTCTTACCCTCTTTTTAAATTTTGGGGTTTTTTTGGTTTTGAGACTAGGACTTAAGTTGTGTAGGCTGCCTCTGGCCTCAAACTCAGGATCCTCCCGCTTCAGCCTCCTAAGTCACTGGAATTATAGGCACATCCCCAGTGCCTGGAATAGTAGTAACTGATTTTTAAAGTTCTTGTGCATATATGACTTTGTTATACATGTTATAAAGATATAACAAGTGGGTGAATAAGGAATGACCTAACTCTTCAGACAGCTCTGTTCCTGAAGGCAAGACCTTGGGAAATTGAGACCAAAGGCACCCCTTCCTCTGGGTAGAAGCACCTACAAGCCAGGGATTATGGCTTAGCAAGTGGAGGCAAGGCTGGATTTCAGCAGCCAGGCAACCTTGAGCAATGCACAACCTGCATCACTGTACGAGGCTGGTGAGGCCATCAACATGATGTAAGAGGGGGGTTTTACACTGTCCAGGCCTGGAGAAAGGGACAGAAATGCTGGTCCAGACCCTCGATCAGGGGCCCGAGTCATACTGAGAGTAGAAGCGTGTCTTCCTGACTGCCTCCCCTCCTCCCTGCCCTTGCAGGCGACCTGCTCTTAGAGGGCTTCAGCAACTACACCTTCCTCTCCAACGGCTTCGTGCCCATCCCGGCGGCCCAGGACGACGAGATGTTCCAGGAGACGATGGAGGCCATGTCCATCATGGGCTTCAGCGAAGAGGAGCAGCTGGGTGAGTGTCACGGCTCGGGGTCCAGCAGACCAGATTGGTGTTGGTGGTGCCCTGCAGTTCCCTGGGGACTCTGCTCTGGTCAGGACACCTCTCTGCTGTCGGAATCCCCTGCCTCTTAAAAGAAACAACGAAAAAGCAGCAGGAGAAGGAACGTGGATTCTACCGAGGGTGGCTTCGTATAGTGTTCTAGGAAAGTGGCTAAGTTAGTGCTCTGTCAGTTGCAAGTGACCCACGTTGGCCAAAGCCAGAGGGAATGTGAGCCCCTCTCCTAATGGTGAGAAATTCAGGGAATCTACTTTCAGGTACAGCGGGATCCAGCAGCTCAGATGATTCCTCTAGCACCTCCTTTCTCATCCTCCCTCACTCAGCAGCATGGCCACTACACAGGCTGCAGTTTCTTCTCTTTCTTTTTTCCTTTTCTCTCACCGCTCACCCCCCCCCCCTTTTACTTAGGCACAGAACCTAGGGCCTTGCACATGCTAGGCAAGCACTCCACCACTGAGCTGTACCCCAGCCCCTTTTTAATCTTTTACGTCGAGACGGGGTCCTACTAAATCACACGGGCTGCCTCTGGCCTTAAACTTGCAATCCTCCTGCCTCTGCCTCCTGAGTAGCTGAGATTACAGGTGAGCACCATGGCGCCCACCTAGACTGCAGTTTCTTGACGACACAGCTGCACTCCAGCCCTCACATCTTTTGGGTTTGTGTCCAGGGAACAGCGTGGGTTCTCCGCTAAAGTCCCTGAATGATGGGGTCGAGCTAGCTCTGGTTAGCCGGCCATGGCTGACACGCACATTCCCCATGCACCCGCTGTAGTGTGACTGTGTGAAGCTCAAGATGGAGTAGGTGATGGTTCCTAAGTGTGGGGGTCCTCAGGGCTAGAGCCTCATCAGGAACAAGGAGAGGGACGGGGTCACACAGACGAGGGGTTTGCCCAGTGTTTTCCGGGAGGCAGCTCTGGTGATAGATCAGTGTGGATCAGTGTCACTCAGCCAGTGGCTGAGACACACTTGGCCCCACACACAGGACGGCTCGGAGAGAGGTTCTTGGTCTCGATGCTGGTTTTTCTTTCGGGGCCAGCTGTGCCCCAGCATTCAGGGTCAATCTCTTTTGGGAATGCTAGGGCAAAATTATGGAAAATGTTCCTCCCTTCCCACGCCCCTCTGGAGCCTCCAGACACTGCCAATCGCCACAACACAGCACCCAGGGCAGACTGACGCTTCCGAGATAACCTGAGAGCCAGAAAAAGAAGGTTCTGGGGCTCAGTCGACAAATGGATGGTCTTGGTGGTTCTTGGCCATGGGCCCACATCCACAACGCAGGCCGTGGCTCTCCACATATGACTCATTTTATTTGGGACACAAGTCAGTTTAGCGTCTAATCTTGCTTTTAAAAGAATACAAGTAATGATAAAGTAGTTCCTGTGTGCCAGACAGGATTTGAGTTTAGCTCAGTTGGTAGAGTGCTACTCTGCGCTCTCCGACACCCTTGGTTTGATCCCCAGCACTGCAAAAATGGGAGAAGAACCTGGCAGCCCACTCCCAAAACAATCAGCCATTGAAAACCCTATGAATAGTAGAGAAGCGCTGACATAGTGCTGGGCATGGCACAGTGTCCGGGAGAGTTTTGTCTGTTGTACCCCTGGTCACTATGAGTCGGATGTGACTCAACAACATCTAACATGTGCCAGATCTTTGCTAAATCTTTTTTTTTTTTGTCCCCCTTTAAGGTTGCAGAATGTTCAGTATAGTTTTACTTAAATTGTGAAAAACTGGAACAAAGTAAAATGTTGATCAATAAAGAATTTATTAAATTATTTAAACCCAGTCCTTTCTACTCCAGAGTGCACACTTTACGCCCTGCACTAGATGGCCAGCCCTCGCCACCCTTGCTGCCTGTGGCCCCTTTCCAGTTTGCCACCTTCTGGTCCAGTCGCTCATCCCATAGTTCATCTCTATGGCCTGGGGACAGCTGTCATTCTCTGGTCATTGCTGTGATCCTTTTAACTGTACCAGAAAGTGCAAACAGATGGATCCCGAGCCCATAGGAGAGAGAATTTGGACCCCACAGCCTTCGAAAAATTCTGTTGTTGTGGTTTTTTGTGGTACTAGGGGTTGAACGCAGGGCCTTGTGCCTGAATGCTCTGCAAGTGCTTAGACCACTGAGATGCGCCGCCAGCCCATTTTTTAAACTTTTTTTTTTGAGACAGGGTCTCGCTAAGTTACGCAGACTGCCTCTGGTCTCGAACTTGCGATCCTCCTGCCTCTGCCTCCCGAGCCACTGGGATGACAGTGCGCCATCGCGCCCAGCCCTGTTGTTGTTTTTTGAGACAGGGGCTTATTATGTAGACCAGGCCAGCCTCAAACTTGCAGCCCTCCTGCCTCGGTTTCCCATGTGTTGAGATCACAAGTGTGCACTCCCATACCAAGTCAATTTTTTTTTTAAATTGGCTCCCAGTGCTTAAACATGGGTAGAGAGCTCATTAAAATCTGAGTTTCCACCATCTTTGGAAAAATCTGCAGTCCGACAAGCCTGGGCTTATCTCCCCCATGGTAACCATCAGGCAGCCCCTGTTGCCCGCCCCCTTAGGTGAGGGCATGGTCCCCGCAGATCCCCAGAGCCCCCATCAGTCTTCTCTGTTCATTGAGACCAACTGGTTCTCCCGGAAGGGCGACTTTGCCCCCCAACAGACCATTTAGCAGTGTCTGGAGACATCTTTGGTGGTCACAACTTGGGAGAGAGAACACTGCTGCCCCCTGGTGGTTGGTAGCCAGAGCTGCTGCTACACATCCTGCCAGGATGCACAGGACAGCGGCGACGATGTTCTGCCTTCAGGTTTCGGCACCGCCAAAATGAAGAAAGCACGGGTTTGATAACTCACCGGTGCTTTCCAGGCGCTGTGTCCATTCCCAGTTTAGACGTTCGCTTTTAAAACGATGAGGACAGTGTCTGATAGTTTAGAAAGCTCCCTCTGCAGGTATTAGTTTTCCAAGAAACTGTCTTAGCAACCGTGGTGTGGTCTGCAGCAGGTTCCTTCAGGTAGGGCGAGGGTTTCTGCAGTAGTGAGTGGAGCAGGTGGGTGGGCGGTGGGCGGCTGGGTCTTCCTCCTGCTGAGCTGGCCCAGGAACCCTAAGGTGCGAGGGCAGTGCTGTGCGGGGGCTGTGACTCCTGGTTGGGCTGGAGGAGCTAGAAACAGCTGGGGTCTGTGGGCTTTGCTCCTGGGACACAGTGACTTCTTAGAAGCCAGAACTCTGGGTAGCTCATTCCTAAGTCCAGTGAGGCCAAGTGTCGCATTAATCAGGTATCCAGCCTCCACTCAGCCACCCACCCGTCTGTGTATCTTCTATCTGTCCATCCATCATCTGCCCATCCATCATCCACCCATCCATCCCACTCCATCCATCATCATCCACCCATCCATCCCGCTCCATTCATCCTCTTCCATCCACTGTCCTCCATCTTTGTAGTTGTCCATCCATTCTCCATGCATCCACCCACCATCCACTCCATCCATCCATCCAACACCCTCCACCTATATTCCATCCTTCACTCATCATCATCCACCCACCATCTGCCTGTCATCCATCCTTCATCCTTCCATCCTTCATCCAGCCATTTATTCTCCATGTAACCCTCCACTCACACACCCACCACCTCCATCCATCCACCATCCATCCATCCTCCACCCACCCACCATCCTCCACCCCCCCACC